>JAHQCQ010042587.1:0-32937 GCA_023539305.1 Ilex asprella
CCATAGTTACTGGAGTAATAACTGTTCATAGGATCTTTAGTGTACAGTTGTTTTTACTTATTTCATTTGTTTATGTTTACTTACTTTATCTTTGTGTATAATGTTATTTTTCTTAGTTGTAGATGTTGGTGTTTTTGTCAAACGCTCAAGTGCAAGGTGGTATCTAACCCCACTCATCTTTTTACAGTCCTTCATTGCATATCATATCTTTTTTATTACATTGAGGACAATGCATGAATCTAGTTGGGGGTGAGGTGCACCATTTGTATGATACACCAATGTTTGTGAAAAAAATTTGTTGATAATACCAATTTTTGTGTGGTGCAAATTCACCTTTCACATATCATACAGATATTTGTTCACAATAGTTGCAAATTATGTGAAAAGTTTGAAAATTTTTGAGAAAATATTTGAATGTTGATTTGTATTTCTTTATTAAGAGTGTTTTGGGCTGATGATATGTTGATCTTCGCTTTGAATTTTGAATATATGAGCACATTATAGATGTTCATCCTATGCTTGAGTATCACATATGTACACATTGAATGTGTAATTTCGTCAATTTACGGATTAAGTTCACATTTTAGTGCTTGACATGAATAGTAGAAATGAGTAAGAACCCATGAGAGCTTTAGTGTCAATCCTTGTTGGAGGGGACTTACATTTACTCAAGGAACAATTCTTCAAATTTAAAATTTGTTCAATAATCTCATTATGCTTGTTTCAGTTAGATGCATTTGTGTAGTTGATTCACTTGTTCGAAAATGCATAATGCTCCTTCATGTTTATCTAGAGGCGATCTTAGGCCATTTTGAATATCTTGAGCCTTTGCCTTTTTCTTGAGAAAGTATTATCCCTAGTGTCGTGATTGAGCCTTAATTGTAAATTTATTTCTATGCCACACATTTGACCAAGCCAATGCAAAATGATAAAAATCTACCTCGCCTTGGTTGTTCCTAGAGCTGAATATGAGTGATTGTAAAAGAGAATGAAGTATGGTGTGGAAACTCAAACAAAAAGGGATGAATAACGTTGAAACTCAAAGAGTTGAATGAGAAAAGAATGAAAATCCAAGAAAATGAGAAAAATGGAGTGAAAAGAAGAAAAGAATGACAAAAGAAAAAAGGAAAATGTTAAAGAAAAGAAAGAAAAAAAACAAAGAGTGTGGTGATGGGTTTGGACTAAAATCCCATGAAAAGGGAGATATTTTTGAAATAAATGATTAGTACTCAGATGCAGCATATTTTATGCCCCTTTTTGGACTAATTATACTTTGAAGGAGTTTAAATGATGACATTTTAGGTTCTAAAGTGAAAAAATGGTTCAAGGGATACAAAAATTGCATTTGAAAATAACATCAGCACATTAAGGAACAAAAGTGAAGAAGCTTGGGGGACACTAAGAACGTTCAAACGCCAATAAATGTTTGAACGCCCCCCCTGAACTATGAAATACCAGGAAAATGAGACAAAGTGTGTTGCAGGCAAGAACCAAGGCCCTGGAGACTTGAGCACTACGTTCGAACGCTATCCACTGTTTGAACGTCCACTGGAGCAATGACAAGATCAAACTGACTGAAGACATGGCGTGTTGCAGACTTGCAGTCAGAAGGCTCTGGCACTTGAGTGCCACGTTCGAAAGACAATCTACATCCGAACGTCCCTAGAATTATTGGAGAGACAGAGCAGTCAGACTCTGCATGGACTTTGATGGTGATTTGTACGGAGGACCTGGAGGGAGATTAGCATAGAGGACTTGGAGGGAGATTTCCATAGAGAACCACGTGTCTTCTGGCCTCAATGGCAGGCACTGAATCCATCTAACGTTTGAACGACGGAGAACAAAGACAGAGAAACCGTTCGAACGCCCTAACCATTCGAACGGCATTGACAGACTGCCTGTAGAGTGGTTGGCTTTTCACTTTGACTTTGGCGCCAGGCTCTATTCATTTACCCCTCCCCCTGTCTTCTCCTTGCCTATAAATACACTTAGTTTGTAAGGAGAAAGGAGCACTTGGCACTAGAGGCACTTGGGCAGCACTTGTAGCTCTTGTAGCACTTCTAATTCTTTTTCTTTGTCTTAGTTTCATCTTTGCTAGAGAGTTGGGAAGTTTAGATTGCCACTCATTTTTTTACATTAATGTTTATAGTTGCATTTGCTTAAGAGTTATAATTTCTTTATTTACTTTAAGTCTTTATATTTGTGTTCTTGATTTACTTTAAGTCTTTACATTTATGTCTCTATTTACTTTTAGTCTTTACATTTATGCTATTTCATACTTGTTTTCATTTATGTCTTGCACTTCCATTATTTGAGCTCTCTTCTTTCTTAGAGGAGTGAAACTTTTTCACTCTTCGAGAGCTTTGCCAAAGCCGTTAAGGGTGGAACGTGATTCACTCATTCTTAGTTGAAGATTAGCTCTTTGATAATTGTACTTTTATTTTGAGAAGTCCTCTACTAAGAGGGATGAGCATCACTCACTTTTCCAGCTTTACCAAAGCTATGAAGAATGAGTAGTTTCTCATTCACTCTTCAGTAAGAGGTGAAGGGCGTGTATTGATTATCCGAAAGTTATATGATGCTTTGTTTTAATTCTTAACGTTTATATCCCCTTGCTTGTTGAATGATTGATTTCATCTAGCTAAGCTAAGGTACTTTGTATAATCAAAAGTCTTTCTATGACACGGATGACTCTTGCATGGAAAGACTCCTCGTTTCAAGGAAAGTACCCCGGCTAGATCTTCATGACTACCCTTTAATCATTCCCATTATTGTGCTTTATTTAAAAGAATGGAATATTAAAGCCATGGTTAGATGTCATGTAGAAACACTTGCTTGTTTGTGGACGCGATAACTCTCGGTACAAACAATTCTTGTAAATTTCAAATAAGACATTGGAACCATGATTTTAATTCTCACAGTCCATCTTTATCTTCCGATTGTCTTTGCTGTTGACACGGGAGTTAATTGAGTTATCAAGCATAAATATAATAAACCAGATAATTGACCACATGTCCCGATCCTCAAACTAAAGAGTGACTTTCCTGCCATTTGAATTCATCTTATATTTTGTCTAAGAAAACTTCTTGGAAAGAATTCAATATTTTGTTCAAGAAGTCACTCACTACTCACAACTTTAAAATCTCAAAGGTTACAATCAATCGGTCTCTGTTACTGCTTACTTTGAAACACCGAAACTACTAGTTCCCTTTGGATTCGACTCCGGACTCAAACTGGATTATTACTACAACTTGACCGTCTACACTTGGATGTACACATTTCAGATCAAGTCAAGTTTTTGGCGCCGTTGCCGGGGAGCCTTGAAAAAGTGTTTTACAGGTAAAAGGAATGAAGACCTTTCCTTTTTGTATATATTCTTCGGTTTACTGTAATAATTATTTTTGTTTCCATTTATTTTATATCTGAGAACGCTCCTCTCTATAAAAATTTGCTGGCAGAATCTTCTAAATCTGTGAACCGATCTGAACCAAATTCACCTAGTTCACTAACAAACTCTTGTGAGAGTATTATGGCAAATAATGATAGAAATGTAGAAGTTCCCATGAGGGAAGATGAGGTGCCTAACATTCGAACTGTAAGAGATTACTTAAATCCCACAAGAAATAGTGTCCCCTCATGTTTTGTATTTCCTCCAGATGCACCCCCTTTACTGTAAAGCCGGGGACTGCACAGTTGTTACCTGTTTTCCATGGATTGGATACCGAAAATCCATATCTGCATATGAAAGATTTTGAAGAAGTGTGTGGAACATTTCAAGACAATTCGGAACTTGCTAAGATAAAACTTTTTCCTTTCTCTCTAAAGGACAAAGCTAAACAATGGTTAAATTCTTTAAAATCCATTTCCATGCCAACCTGGTAGATATTTCAAAATGAATTTTTTAGAAAATTTTTCCCCTTACATTGGACTAACACACTCAAAAGGCAAATCATGAATTTTTCAGTGAAAGAAGGGGAAACATTTTACCAAAGTTGGAAAAGATTTAAAAAATTACTCCAAGGCTGTCCACACCATGCTTTTGAAAATTGGACTCTAGTAGGATTCTTCTATGACTCCTTACCCACTAGACTGCATCCGTTTGTCGAAATGATGGCCCAAGGAGAGTTTACTGGTAAAAGTCCAGATGAGGCATTCTATTTCTTTGACACCATATCTAATAGTTCTTAGATATGGGACTCAGCCTCCCCTACCACTAGTGAAGCCAGACCATCCACTTCCCTAGCAGAAAAGTTTGTCTTGAGAGAAGATGATGACCTGAGAGCAAAAATGTCCACTTTATCTCGAAAGCTTGAAGCTTTAGAGATGAAAAAAATTCATCAAGTCGAAATGGGCCCTTCCACAGAACAAATGTGTGGAATCTGTGCATTGACAGAACACCCTATTAGGAAATGTCCCACCATCCCTGCATTCAAAGAAGTCTTGCTGGAACAATCAAATGCAATCTCCAATTTCAACAAGCCTTACTCCAACCCATACTCTGAAACATATAATCCAAGGTGGCAAAACCACCTGAACTTCAGTTGGAGGAACACACAACCGACTCCCATGAACCAACCCCAAAACTCACAACCACCATCTCAAGGACCTCCTGCATATCGACCATACCAACCACCACACAAAAGGAATCTTGAAGATACACTGAACCAGTTCATGCAAACTCAAATGAACTTCAATGCACATTCCACCCAATTTTTCACTGTGTTCAAAGCACAGACCACCCACTCTTTTGAAGATCTTAAAAGCCACATTCAAAGGCTGAACCAATCCATGATCATACAAGAAAAAGACAAGTTTCCAGCCCAACCAAAACGTTCATAAGATCAAGCTTAAGTTGTCACTACACAGAGAAGTGGCAAGGTGATTGACAAAACTATCATAGACATGCTATTTCCAAAGTCAAAACTTGAGTCAATCCCAATCAACTCACCAATAGAGCCTGAACTTGTAATGGAAAAATAGTCTAAGCCTATAATAGATCAAGAACCAAAACCTTCTAAGGAAGGAGGACCTTCATGTTCAAATTCTGCTTCTTTTCTATATAAACTCAAGGATACCCAAAAGATGAATCATCAGCCTAAAATTTACGAGCTTTTCAAGCAAGTAAAAATCAACATCCCACTTCTGGATGCAATCCAAGAAGTACCATCTTATGCCAAGTTTGTAAAGGACTTTTGAACAGTCAAGAGAAGCCAGAATGTCCAAAAAAGAGCATTCCTAACAGAACAAGTCAGTGCTTTGCTGCAATGCAAAACCCCTCCAAAATATAAAGACCCTGGATGTCTAACTGTCTCATGTGTCATTGGAGATTTCAAGATAGAACAAGCACTGTTAGACCTTGGAGCTAGTGTTAATTTGCTACCTTACTCCGTCTACCAACAGTTGGGTCTGAGTGAGCTCAAACCCACTTGTGTTACACTCCAGTTAGCAGACAGATCTGTCAAAACCCCTAGGGGAATTGTTGAAGATGTGCTTGTCCACGTGGATAATTTTGTCTTCCTTGTTGACTTCATTGTTCTAGATACTCAACCAGCGTTACATTCAAAGAACCAAATTTCTGTCATCCTTGGTCGACCCTTCCTCGCAACTTCTAATGCACTAATCAATTGCAGGAATGGAGTCATGAAATTAATTTTTCAATATTACTAAACACCCAGGAGAGGATGAGGACGAAGGGGGAAGTAAACTTCAATGAATCTTTGATACAAAAACATCTGAGTGACACGTTCTGCGAGTAAATCTGACTGAATCATCTCTGTTAGAGTCTGAATCATCTGAGTCAAATCCACAAAGTTGCCCTACTTATGCTGTTGAGACATGGGCACCCATATTTGAGGAACTTTCACCAAATGGCACAAAGCTAATCTCATGAAGTGACAGGCCACCAAAGCCTGAATTAAAACCTCTCCCATCTGACCTCAAGTATGCATTTTTAGGAGAAAACAAGTCATACCCAGTGGTAATTTCCTCTAAGCCCATAGACTTGTAAAAGTCTAAACTGATTGAAGTTATTAAAAATCACAAAAATACCATTAGATGGACCATTGCTGACTTGAAAGGTATAAGCCCGTTAATCTGTAATCATGCTATATACCTTGAAGAGGACTCAAAATTCTCTCGTCAAATGCAGCGATGATTGAATCCTCACATGAAAGAGGTGGTGAGAACTGAGGTACTTAAACTCTTAAATGCGGTGATAATATTTCCCATCTCCGATAGCAAAGAGGTAAGTCCAACCCAAATTGTGCCCAAAAAATCTAGGGTCACAGTGGTAAAAAATGAAGCCAATGAACTAGTGCCAACTCGAGTCGTCACAGGATGGCGAATGTGCATTGATTACCGAAAACTGAATTTGGTAACTAGGAAAGTCCATTTTCCCCTCTCATTCCTTGACCAAGTTCTAGAAAGAATTGCAGGCCATGAATTTTATTGTTTCTTGGATGGATATTTCGGGTATAATCAAATTGAAATTGCCTTAGATGATCATGAGAAAACCGCATTCACATGTCCCTTTGGCACCTTTGCATTTAAAAGGACGTCTTTTGGACTTTTTAACGCTCCTGCAATATTCCAAAGGTGCATGTTAAGCTTGTTTAGTGACATGGTTGAAAAATTTTTAGAAATTTTTATGGACGATTTTTCTGTCTATGGTGACTCATTTGATTTGTGTTTGGCAAACTTAGATAAAGTTTTAATAAAGTGTAAAGAAGCCAATTTGGTGCTTAATTGAGAAAAATATCATTTCATGGTAGCACAAGGCATTGTCATAGGTCACATTGTGTCGTCTGAGGGCATGAAAGTTGTAAAACTCGGGAAATTTAAACTTTTTCTGGAAAGGAAAAAATAGTAATTTGTCACTATAATGCGTATTTAAAATACTCATGCTCTAGAGCTCGATGTCGAAACGGAGTTCAGCGTTGGATTCGTATCACAAAATCTAGTCACCCTGTCAAATTTCGTCAAATTCTTAGATAATTAAATTTTTGCACGTCGTTCGAGGCGACTGTGGCGAATGACATTTTAAAAGTCCCCAAAAATGAATTTTTAAAAATTTTCTTAAAATTAAATTAAAGTTCAAATAAAATTAATTTAAACTTAATCCGAGTTATAATGAATCATTTTTTGGACGAAAAATAGACCCGAAAGTCGAAAATATGCGGTGTGATGTGGACCACACATTTATGCCTATAAATATGGACTTAAATCCGATTTTTTTGAAAAAATCTTCATTAGTCAAACAAGGTGGCCAGCCATAAGAGAGAAAAGAGAGAAAAGTTAGTTTCCAAGTCTTCGATCCCAGATCTACGAAGTTGCGTCGGTTGGAATTCGTCGGACCAAGATTTAAAGTTCTTCTACTCATCAAGGGCTACGTGTATGTACCAAGAACGAGGGATTTCACCGAAGATTCAAGTGGATTCTTTGGATAAATCAAGGATTTTGGATTTTTGTTGGTGTTCTTGAGGTGTTCTTGAAGCTCTAATCTTCATCTCACGCTTCAAGAGGTAGGATCCTTCCTACTTTGGTTCATTTCTTACCTAGCATGTCCATAAGGGGTGGTTAAGTGTATGTGGATATATATTACTTGTATATTGTTAAGGAAATAAATAATGGAGTGTAGAAAGAACTTAAGCTAAATTCTAGCTTGTAGTTGATATATGAAAGTTACTTGCATATCTTCTTGTAACTTAATGAAATAGTGGACTGCTATGTAGCCTATTTTAGGGGCTATTTTGTTGCTATTTGTAGACTGTTTTAGTGGCTGAATTGTGCTGGTTAGGGGCTGTTAAAGGGCCGAAATTGCAGACTGTTTTTGACTAAAATTGCAGATTATTTTTGACTAAAATTGCGGACTATTTTTGGACTGAAATTGCGGACTGGTTTGACTAAAATTGCGGACTATTTTTGACTGAAATTGTGGACTATTTTTTAGCTGATATTATGGACTATTTTGGGTTGAATTTATGGAGTATTTTTGGGACTGTTTGAACTGATTCCATGGACTAAAAAATTGGGACTGTGTTTAGGATGTTTTGGATTGAAATTGTGGACTGTTTTTGGATTGTTTGGAGCTGAAAATTATGGACTGTTTTGGGCTTATTTCATCCTATGATGTTCATGTGGAAGGAGTTGATGTATGAGGTCTTGCATAGAACTCTTGACTATTGTTAATGATATTTTTAAATAGATGTTGGAAATGGATAGAATATATCTACTTAGAAATAGTGGTGTAGAAATTACTTAGAATAATTTCTTGTGCTATATGATGACTTGTAGGAGTTTTCCTACTTGGGATTATTCCTAACCTAGTTTGTTTATATGAAATGTTTATATGGAATGATTAGGGTGTTAGGGACTTGACACTTACTAAATGGTCATGGAAATGGCCTAGATCACTTCCTTGTTTAATTGGATGTAGGGATTCTCCTATTTGGGATTATTCCGGTAGAAATGACTTGTAATAAATTCTATCATGAGATTGGGTATGGAAGTTTTTTGTGAAACCACTTAGGACATGGTAGTGTGTAGGCACTCTATATGTTAATATTGTGTCTTGTGAATAAAATGGATTGGTGACATGAATTATAGGATGACTTGTAGGGTTTTCCTTCCATTTGGGTTCCTACTATTTGTGTATAGTTACGGAATTAAGGAAAAAGGGTTAAGAATTGGCTTAGGCTATCTCTTAGCTTGAGAATGATGCATGATAGTTACTTGTGCACTTTCTTGTAACTTAGTGGAATTTGGGCATGATTTGTGTTCAACATGATGGTTGCCTTGAAGGTGATTGATAAAATACCTTGAGTGATTGAAATCATGTGTTTCATGACTATGTTTAGCATGTTGAATGTTGTGGTAAAATATGTTAATATGTTGCTAAGATATTAGTTTCATGATGTTTTATGGTAATTGTATGCTTAAGACATATATTGCCATGACATATATTGATATGTGGTTTGAACTGTTCATAAGGCATTCATTGCATCTTGAACATGTGGGAAGTGTGCAATGAGACATTGCATTGCATGTGTATGGAGCATCACATTCAGGAGCATAAGTCATGGGTGTGGGGGTGTGAGGTGCATGTTTAATCAAGCACCATGTTTGGTGGTTGATATGTGGACTTGAAAATGTGGATCGATGGTCACATGGAGTCGCATGATTGCATGAGAAAAACTTATGTCGAGTATAGCAAGTAGGGCTAGGCACCTTGCCGGCTGTGAAATTCTAGAAAAGTGCTGGTGTTTACGGAACCGGAGGTTGAGATACCAAAATCTGTTGCCCAACAAGACACAAAATTTTATTAATAAAAATATACTCTGCCAATGAGTATCATCCCATAATGATCTGATTTATAAAACACTTGACTTTTATTCAAAACGATCATTTGATGTTTTTCCGTCAATGACGGGTTCATTACACCTTGGTACTGCATTGTATCATGTGAGTCGGGGAGGATTCGGGAAAATCTGCATGAGTGAGTCGTATCTCATTTCATGGCATAACAGAGTAGAATTCCAGCATTGAATGTATGTTTTTGTACGGAATGGTGGATGTGTGTGTAAATTGTTGCATGTACACTCTTCATGTGCTTCTAGGGGGGAGTAGCCTCTATAGGAAATTGTCTACTGGGCGTTGGCTCACCCTATACGGAAAACATTTCAGGTGCGGAGTATGTGCCGGCAAATGGCTCCCATTTGGGTCCTCGAAGATGAAGAAAGCCGCATGTGGCTTTACTTAATGTTTTGTGTAAAACACTTGTGAAACTTATATTTTGAGCATGTAACCTTTTACAAATATTTGTAAGAGAACTTATAAAAACTATTGTTAGAATAGCCTTGCATGTTTTGATATAAGTGTGGATAATTGGACCCGATGTGGCCAATGTTTACTTATAAACGGACCCTGTGCGGTCATTGTTTTGTATTGGGCCATGGATGGGTCATGTGAAGTTATATTGCACAGGTTGGGTATTGGGTAGAGCTCCCCGTATAAAGGAGACTCTGCCCAAATTTCGTTCAGTTATGGACCCCAGTAAACGAGGCATAACGGTGTGATATCAAGTTACTAGGTATCTACAGGTTTTCCACGGGTTGATGGGTAATCAAAGGACCCCCGGATTTTGGGGTGTCACAAAAGTTGACAAGGCAAAAATTGATCTAATTGGAAATATGCTAGCACCCAACACTATAAAGGATGTCCGATCATTTCTAGGACACGCAGGTTTTTATAGAAGATTCATAAAAGACTTCAATACCATAGCCAAACCTATGTGTCATCTTCTGAGTCTGGATGTAATCTTTGACTGGAATGAAGCTTGCCAGAAAGCTTTCGTGAATCTAAAGGGCATGTTAATTTATGCTCCAATAATGCAACCCCCTGACTGGACTCTACCCTTTGAACTAATGTGTGATGCAAGTGATTATGTTGTGAGCGCTGTATTGGGGCAAAGAAAAGATAAGAAACCCTATGTAATCTACTATGCAAGCAAAACTTTGAATGATGCTCAAATTAATTATTCAACAACTGAAAAAGAATTGTTTGTTGTAGTTTTTGCTTTGAAAAAATTTTGCTCTTATCTTGTTGGGTCTTCTGTTACTGTATTCACTGACCATGCAGCCCTAAAATTCTTGTTAACAAAGAAAGATGTCAAACCGAGGCTCTTAAGATGGATACTCTTACTCCAAGAGTTTGATTTGGTCATTAAGGATAAGAAAGGGGTTGAAAATATGGTGGCAGACTATCTGTCCAGATTAACCTATGAATTCCACGAGGATGGACTGCCAATCAATGAGAAATTCCCTGATGAACAACTGTTCAAAATTGATGAGACCCCATGGTATGCAGACATTGCTAATTTCCTAGCTAGCGGAACATTCCCTCTATCATTCACTCCCATGAATAAAAAAAAATTCTGAGGGAGGTTTGTAACTTCTTTTGGGAAGATCCCTATGTATTCAAATACAGTAAGGATCAGATCATAAGGTGTTGCATCCTAGCTCATGAAAGCAGACATGGAATATCATTTTGTCATTTTGAAGCATGTGGTGGCCACTTTTCATCAAGAAAAACTGCTGTAAAAATCTTGCAATGTGGATTTTACCGGCCTACACTTTTCAAAGATGTCCATGCATTCTGCTTATCATGTGATAGATGCCAAAGATTGGGGAACATTTCAAAAAAAAACATGATGCCTTTAAATCCCATTCTTTTAATTAAAATTTTTGACTGTTGGGGCATTGATTGTATGGGGCCATTCCCCCTTCCTTCGGCTATATATACATTTTAGTGGCAGTAGACTATGTATCCAAATGGTTTGAAGCAATTCCATACCGAAATAATGATCACCAAACGGTGATCAAATTTTTAAAAGAAAATATTTTGTCCCGATTTGGAGTTCCTAAAGCAATTATAAGTGATGGGGGTTCTCATTTTTGCAATCGTCCATTCTAGAATTTGATGAAAAAATACCTAATTTTTCACAAAATTGCAACCCCTTATCACCCACAGACTAGTGGACAGGCCGAATTAGCTAATCGGGAGATCAAATTAATTTTAGAAAAAACGATAAACCCAGATCACAAAGATTGGTCGTCAAGACTGACTGATGCACTCTGGGCATATCGTACTGCTTTTAAAACAATTTTGGGCATATCTCCCTTTCGATTAGTCTATGAAAAACCTTGTCTCCTACCTATGGAATTGGAATATAGGGCATACTGGGCCATTAATGCAATGAATTTTAACCTAGACAAGGCTGGACCACCAAGAAAATTTCAGATAAATGAATTAGAAGAATTGAGAAATGAAGCTTATGAAAATGTCAAGATTGCTAAAAGTAGGATGAAAATTTTTCATGACAAGAACATTGTGCGAAAATCCTTTGAATCTTCTCAGAAGGTTCTGTTGTTTAATTCATGACGGCGCCATTTCCCTGGTAAGTTAAAATCAAGATAGACTAGGCCTTACGTTGTCAACAAGGTGTTTGATCATGGAGCAATAGAAGTGGAGAACCCATCAAACGGTAATACCTTTACGGTTAATGGCCAGAGGTTGAAACCATTTTTGGAGGATTTTGTCAAAAATGTGAAAACCATTATTTTAAAGGAACCAGAATACTCTTCCGAGATTCGCGCCTGCCGACACTCAAAAGGGTCGGATCAGGTAAAAACCCGACCCGAGGAGACACCATCATGAGACCCCCACCACTTTTTCTATCCTTTCCTTTCTATCTCCATTGAGCCCCCCCACCACCGCCTTTTTCTTTCTTTCATTCTTCTTTTTCTTCTTCTTCCCCGCTTTCTGTTCTGCTTCGTTCTTTCTTCTTCTTAGTTTTTTCTATTCATTTTTGCAAACCCGACCATACCCAAGAGAAATCATGCCCATGTATCCCGAGGATCAAATTCCTATTCTCATGTTTTATATTGTGTTACTCCAGTTGTTTATGGGTATACTGCTGCTTTTCGCAATCACATACAAGCCATACAAGCCTAACCAAGGCCAAGATAAAAAATGAAATGATTAATGGTTGCATTTTGGTTTGTAGGTATCTGAAGAAGAACGGATCACTGCCTTTCAACCTCATTTCGAAGATCTAACTAGTAAATTCGAAACATTGGGGACAATGTTCAGTTCAGGTTAGGGGTGTGAGAACCTGCAATTCATATTTTGTCCGTATTTTGTTTTTGTACCCGTACCATAAAATTTTTAAATTTTTATTGTTATTTATGCTATTTTTGTTGTTGTTCTGATTTTATTGTGTAATGTGTCTTGTTTATTATCTGAGGGTCAGTTTAAATTTGTCTTTGTGACTGGCAGACGTTAAAGAACTAGATAATGATTCTTAAAGCTTAGGAATCATGGATGTTAAACTTTTTTTGTTTAGTCTTGGAACTCTACGCAATTTTTCATCAGATGTGCATACTGTGATCATGAGAAAAGCAAGACTGGTAAGGAAAAATAAGGTCTGAGAACAGCAAGCAAAATCCCTCTGTGGCAGAAGCACTTCTGCTAAACGACATCGTGACAAGAGAGTTGGTGCCTGTAAATAGTGTGGCCAGGTATTTCATGAGAAAAGATACAATCAGTATTCTGAACCAATTTCTGGTCGCACACTCGATCGATTAGACTAGACAGTAAATGGGCAAAGTAAGGATTATCCTGACACACCATTCTATTCCGGTGCTTTGCTTAACCGGTTTGTGCAACAAAAGATTGAAAGAGTCATTGGTTGTTCGAACTACACAGAGGATGACTCGGATTAAGATTGTTTTCTAACAAACTGTGGAAAATTGTGTTTTGAGGAATGAAAGACAATGGTCCGAATTTTGGTGAATAGTGTGAAAATCCTTTTTATTTTTGTACATATTTTTCTGCTTTTAAATTGCTACAATCAAAATATGGGTCGAGTAAGGAATATCCCAAAATACCAACCTCAAGTGTGGGTGGGGATTTATCTTGAGACGCTATAAAATTTTGTTTTGAACTTGTGATGTTTAGCCTTCTCTGACTGTGTATAATGTAATAGAGAAACATTTTATTTTGGTTTAATGTTTGAACGTTGAGGTTCGTTCGAACGTGTGATGCTTGCAGTACTTTGCCTCTGATGACTTCTCTGCGAAAAACACTGTTGAAAATACAAAGTATTGGGAGCTAGCACCGTTCAAAAGATCCTTGACCGTTCGAATGATATTTTAAAACTCTTCATTTCAAGTTCGAGCGTTTACATCGTTCGAACGGTGCGACGCAGAGTATAAAATCCTGAACGTCTAATTCCTTTCAAAATCCCCAAAACCTCTCAAACTCTAGAGCTCGTTTCTCACTCCCCATACCTCAATCTACCCTCAAACCCTAAGAAACCCTAATTTGAGCCTCCCCAACTCATCTCCACCTCAAAAACATCAACCCCACACCAGAAAATCTAAATTTTCAGAACCTCCTCTAAGCTGCCAACGTTCGAACGCCATGCCTCGGATGAAGATACCTGCTAGGCGTGATCCACCAGTGAACCAAGAGCCCAACTAGGTTGAGGATGTGATCCAAGAAGGATGATTGTCCAAAAACATTGTTGTTTCCTAAACTCCTAACATGAACCCTCAATGTGTATATGGCTTATGTGTGTGGGTGAGTGTCACTCTCACTCGGATTCATGCAAGAGAAAGGGCAACGAAATGGTGGTGCAATGAAATGAACAAAATGTACAATGAAATGCATGTGAACAAAAGTGCTCCCTAATCGCAAGAAGACTTTCGCATGTCATGGTTTTACTTGAAAAAGTATTCTAAGGTCGTCTCCTCAGGGAAGGAAAGTTTAAGTTGTGTGAAGGTGATTTTGGTGGAAAAGAGAAAGTGTAAAAATCTTTGAGGTTGAGTTTTTTGGTGTTTTGTGTTGTTAAGGAAAATGCAAGAAAACAAATGTTGGGTAATCCAAGAGCTTACTCCAATGAGAATGTCCAATCAACTTGAAACCTTCCTCCGAGGGTTTATAGATGAACAATTGATTCATGGGAAGCTAGGGATGAAATGATGAGGATCCAAGCATAAACTGTGACTAGGCCTACGGAATATCAAAGACTCACCACCACATCCACTCTCAAACCAGTCAAACTGAACCACCGTACACCGAGAGAGGAAAGAAAAAGAGTTGAAATGGAATCCTCAAAGGGAGGTCTCGCTTGGATTATCCAACTTAAAATCTAGCTACTCATGATAAAATAAAAGACAAGCATAATGTAAATGGACATAATGAAGAAATGAAACGTGGAACTTAACTAAATGCAAGAAAACATAAACTAAGAAGAAAAATATTCAATACCCATTTTAAGCTTGAAATGAAGATATTAAATGCAACAATGGTGAAAGCTAGAGCATGTAATTAAACTTGAAATATACTTGGAATAAAGGAGATTACAATGTAAGAAATAAGGATTACAGGAGAATTACAACTTACTGCAATGAAATGGGTGGAGAAATTGCAAAAACTTAACATTGCTATTATTCATCATCTTCCTCACTAAAACTACTCCTAGCTTAGGTAGCCACCACCTCTCTTGTGGAAAAATGCTGAATATATTGGTGAAAAAGTGAAGCATTTTCGTCCATGGAGGGTCCCAATAGCCTCTGGTAGGTCTTACACAAAAAAGGGCCTGAGTTGATTAAGTCTTACAGGCTTCCCCTTCTCTCCCCTCCCATGCTTCTCCTCTCACTTCCTCATTAATGCCCAAGCATCATCAAGTCCAAGTAGGAGTGAGGGAGGCCTTCTAGACATGTAAGGAATGTCAGGGGACTTGTTGGAGAAGTGTAGGTAGGACCCCCAAGTTACAGAGTTGAGTTACAGGCTGTCGGGACAATCTGGGCAAAACCTTCCAAAATGTCAATGCAAACCTTCAGGAAGGTTTAGCCTACTAGAAAAAACCTTATAGAAGGTGATAGCTCAAGACCATTTTTGGTATAAAATTCATAACTTTTGATCCAACCGTTGGATGGAGCTGAAATTTTGACACAATATAGAGAACATCCATATCTACAACTTTAATGTTTTGAACTTTTTCAAATTCTAAGTAGATCAGGGTTAAAAAATGGAAAAAAAGTAGTACTGTGTCAAAACTTTGAGAAACCGGTAGGCAAAACCTTCCGAAAGGTTTATGGACAAACCTTCCAGAAGGTTTTCATCCAAATTACATTTTTCATGGTTTCTTTGCTTCCAAGCCTCCCAATTCTCAATTAATATATCCATCACTTCACCATACATTCAAACTTAGTTGCAAAGCTCTAAAAGCCATCATTTGTGCTATGATTACCTGCAACATCAAAATTTTCACATTATTCAAAACTTTAACTAATTCTACATAATTAATATGCAAAGTTAAGTTAAAAATCATGTAATGAGATCATCAACTATGCAACATTTTTGTTCTCATCAAAGGACAAGGGAAGGAAAGGAGAAAGAGGTTTCGACCGTACCAGGTTTCCAAATGCCCTAAAAGCGGAAAGGTATGAGAATTTCTTCAAAAATAAAGTTGTGGTATGTGAGAGAGACGTTATAGTCTCTGACTTTACTGAGTTGGGTTTGCTGGAAGAGATAGAGATAAGAGAGTGGGTTTGGCATTTGAAAAATGGAGGGAGGTCCATTGTTGATTTGGTGCAAGAGTTTTACTCCAACGCCAAAATCGTCAACGGCAATATCCGGACCTATGCACGGGGTAACCACATCAATGTGGATGAGGCATATTTCATAGAGATTAGACCAGAGCTGCCTCTAGTGAACAACCCCAGATACCCCCCAAAGAAAAATGTTGAGTTGGATAAGGTAGGCAAGGAGTTGACTGGGGTTGCAGATTTTGCATGGGGGAAGAGGAATTTTTTGAAACAAGGGGAATTGACCGACAAGTACCGAATGCTCAACTTGATTACGATCTCCAACTTAGCCCCTCTTAAAAGAAAAAATTTTTTTTGCCAAAGATGGCTCGCCTCCTCTATGTCATAGGAAAAAGACATAGCATTGACCTCCCTTCTCTCATCCTAAACGAAATGAAGAAAAGGTGTAATGTGAAGAAAAGTGCATTACCCTGTGGCACTTTGGTGACGAAGATTTGTCTAGAAAATGGAGTATGGGAAAGGCCAGAGATGGAGATACAGTTGCGAATGGGACCACTCAATAAGGGCTTGTTCAAGAGAAGTCGGGGACACAGTGATACCCCGGTAGGAAGGCAAGAAATGCCACCAGCTCGAGGAAGAGACGATGTACAAGAGGAACTTAACCGAGAGGAAGAAATGGAGATAGAGAGAGATGAAGGAGGATAGAGCACAGCCTGATCAGGCAGGACCTAGCTCTAGTACTCGGAGATCACTTAGGGATTTCATGATTGGGATTGAGACCAATCAAGCTACGATTCTCTGACAGCAAGCTGAGATCTTTAAACAACGGGAGGAGATTCTTAGCTACCTTAGGGCTAGAGCTAGAGAAGATTGAGAGGAGATATTTGTTTTTGTGTGGTTGTGTGTTTTGATGGATATTTTCAAGTTTTGTGTGGTTATGGATGTGGTTTTGGTGTTATTCTGTTACTTCTTTTGGATAGATTGGATCATTAATGATTGGTGTATCGAATGATCATATTTTGTGTATAGAATGATTCAGTTTATCATTTTTATCTAGTTAAAGGCATTTGTAAAATTAGCACTTTAGTAATTTTTGTTGATAAAAACACATGTGGATGTTAAGATTGTTTGATAAAGTGACTAATCACATGATTAGTTTGACACACAACTTGGCAATCTTGACCTTAGACCACAATTCTTTTAACTGATATTATCTCTATGCTTACATTATCAAATGTACATTAGTATTTGTTATTCTCAAAGTACACAGTGATCAAACTCAAAAATGAAATCGGTATATAACCGACATTCCCTGGAAAACCTGACATAATCAGTGGAGATAACAAAGAATTCCATGGTTAGTTTCGAGCCTTGCGATGCTTTAGAGAGAATATCAACATCTACTCAAAAAAGGTTTTTCACTTTCTATTTTTCAATAATCTCATTAAACTCGTTTTGATTGATGCAACTAAAGTGATCTATTGACATATCCCACAAGAAGCATATGCAAGACGACACATACATATGCACAGGCTTGAGAAAGGATCTTAGGCCATCTTTGGATCAACTTTGAGCCTTAGTTAATCCTTTCACAAAAGTATGACCCTAGTCAGCCATGATCGAGCCTTCAAAGTATGAATTCTTTTCCAGAAAGCCCATATGACGACCAAGCTATAAGGAAATATACTTGACTTACCTTGCCATCTAATTTTCTTGCACCCTCGTATAAATCATAATGATATAGAAAAGCAAGGAAAATAGAAAAGATAATGGTGGCTACTGTTCCATGAAAGAAAAGAAAATCGGTGAAAACAACCTAAAAAGGAAAAGATATAGAAAGACAGAAAATTGCCAAGAAAGTGAAAAATGGGAAAAATGAAAGAAAGAAATCCCATTCCTAAAAAAAATGTTGAAAAGCCAAACAGAGGTGTGCTAAAATGCATAAAAGAGATAGCATTTTTTTAACTCCATTGACGTCATTTCGTTAGTCACTGACCTCTAGCCACATTACAACCTATGAAAGCCCTAATTGATCTCAAGTCTGTTGCATATGCATGTGGTCAATCAAAAGGTGGGGTATGTTATATAGCATTTCATTATTTGTATCAATATTCTTCCATGAGGTTATGCCAAGAACATGATTAGTCTATTTGTTAAAAAGTTTCACTCCTTTACTAAATTGTGCATGCAATTTCTGATTGGCCATCTTCTGATTACATGCTCAGTGAGAAACAAGTCACCATATTCGAAGTGAATCTTTTGCTGAGAGCATTCCTATGAGAGATTTGTGAAATCAAAACTATCCATGGAGGGTTGTAAAAGTGGAATTTTTGTTATATACCAATTCTTGTTTCTAGAATGATCATCCTACTACAAAGGAAATTTCAAATGCTAATATGATATATGTTAATTTTTGCAAAGGGATGGTACCAATGGTAAAGAGCTTGCGGGATGAAAATTCAAAATTGAGGGATGGGTGTGTCAATGACCATGATGATAATTTACTTTAATCAGCAATCTCACATATACATTTGTTCGACCGAAGTTTGTGGGTAGCTTCACTGGAAACCCTCACGAGACAACACTTGTCCACCAGGGTAAACCTAGAGGTTCAACGTCCTGTTGCATAAGCTAAATGCAACGGGATAACCTACGAAAAAGGCATTAGAAATAGATTTACATTTCATTATTGTTGTATTTCTAGGGACTAGCAATATTTAGATTGGGGTGTGATTAGTACTCAAATGTAGCATATTCTTATGCCCCTTTTGGACTAATTATACATTGAAGGAGTTTAAATGATGACATTTCAGGTTCTAAAGTGAAAAAAAGGTTCAAGGGATACAAAAATTGCATTTGAAAGTAACAGCAGCAGATTAAGGAACAAAAGTGGAGAAGCTTGGAGGACACTAAGAACGTTCGAATGCCAATAAACGTTCGAAAGCCCCCTGAACTAATGAAATACCAGGTAGATGAGATAAAGTGTGTTACAGGCAAGAACCAAGGCCCTGGAGACTTGAGCACTACGTTCGAACGCTATCCACTGTTCGAACATCCACTGGAGCAATGACAAGATCAGAATGACTAAAGACATGGCGTGTTGCAGACTTGTAGTCAGAAGGCTCAGGCACTTGAGTGCCACGTTCGAACGACAATCTACGTCCGAATGTCCCTGGAATTATTGGAGAGACAGAGCAATCAGACTCTGCATGGACTTTAAAGGAGATTTGTACGAAGGACCTGGAGGGAGATTTGCATAAAGGACTTGGAGGGAGATTTCCATTGAGAACCACGTGTCTTCTGGCCTCTATGGCAGGCATTGAATCCATCTGACGTTTGAACGATGGAGAGCAAAGACAGAAAAACCGTTTGAATGCCCTAACCATTCGAACGGCCTTGACAAACTGCCTGCAGAGTGGTTGGCTTTTCACTTTGACTTTGGCACCATGCTCTATTCATTTACCCCTCCCCCTGCCTTCTCCTTGCTTATAAATACACTTAGTTTGTAAGGAGATAGGAGCACTTGGGCAGCACTTGTAGCTCTTGTAGCACTTCTAATTCCTCTTCTTTGTCTTAGTTTCATCTTTGCTAGAGAGTTGGGAAATTTAGATTCTCACTCATTTCTTTACATTAATGTTTACAGTTGCATTTGCTTAAGAGTTATAGTTTCTTTATTTACTTTAAGTCTTTACATTTATGTTCTTGATTTACTTTAAGTCTTTACATTTATGTCTCTAATTACTTTGTCTTTACATTTATGCTAATTCATACTTGCTTTCATTTATGTCTTACACTTCCATTATTTGAGTTCTCTTCTTTCATAGAGGTGTGAAACTCTTTCACTCTTCGAGAACTTTGCCAAAATCGTGAAGGGTGGAACGTGATTCACTCATTCTTAGTTGAAGATTAGCTCCTTGATAATTCTACTTTTATTTTGCGAAGTCCTCTACTAAGAGGGATGAACATCGCTCACTTTTTCAGCTTTACCAAAGCTATGAAGAATGAGTAGTTTCTCATTCACTCTTTAGTAAGAAGTGAAGGGCATGTATTGATTATCTAAAAGTTATATGATGCTTTGTTTTAATGTTTAACATTTATATCCCCTTGCTTATTGGATGATTGATTGCATATAGCAAAATAAGGTACTTTGTATAATCGAAAGTCTTTCTATGACACGGATGACTCTTGCATAGAAAGACTCCTCGTTTTAAGGCAAGTACCCCGGCTAGATATTCATGACTACCCTTTAATCATCCCCATTATTGTGCTTTATTTAAAAGAATGGAATATTAAAGTCGTAGTTGGATGTCATGTAGAAACACTTGCTTTTTATGGACGCGATAACTCTCGGTACAAACAATTCTTGTAAATTTCTAATAAGACATCGGAACCATGATTTTAATTCTCACAGTCCATCTTTATCTTCCAATTGACTTGCTGTTGACATGGGAGTTAATTGAGTTATCAAGCATAAATATAATAAACCGGATAATTGACTACATGTCCCAATACTCGAACTATAGAGTGACTTTCTTGCCATTTGAATTTATCTTATATTTTGTCTAGAAAACTTCTTGGAAAGAATTCAATATTTTGTTCAAGAAGTCACCCACTACTCACAACTTTAAAATCTCAAAGGTTACAATCAATCGGTCTGTGTTACTGCTTACTTCGAAACACCGAAACTACTAGTTCCTTGTGAATTCGACTCCGGACTCAAACCGGATTATTACTACAACTTGACCACCTACACTTTGGTGTACACATTTCAAATCAAGTCAATAAACGTCTTTCACTCAAAATAACCTTCTTTGTTATCATATATTCTTCATTTCTTTTGCCTCAATATCACCCCCAAGGCCCCATTATAACCCTTGAAGTCCTAAATAATCTAAAGAAGTATGGGAGATGAATACTTTTAAAGAAAAAGAGAAGTTGGTTTGTTATATAGTGCCCTAGCATTCCTTTCATGAGATTATACCAAGGTTGTTTCATTTTCATGCATGAACTTCATTTTTGGAGTATATGTGAGCATACTTTATTTTGTGCACAAGATTCTATATCACATATACACATGAAGAGCATGTTAGATAACTATAGTGTGATTCATTGTTGAGAGACACCCTTGGTGAGGTCGCATCGAAGCTTAATTTGGATAGCCAAAGTGAATGTGAATTCCATTGTGTAAATGCTTAAATTACATGTCCATTTCAAACACACACCAGTTTGAAAATGAATGTGTAGGTGCATACTCTAGACTAGCATTTAAAGCCATGGTGTGCTCATGCGTGCTTGGTTCAGGTATTTAAATGATGTATTAAGTAGCCCTATGCTTGTAAGATAGGAGAATATTGCTCAACTTTCAATAGTTGGTAGGAATTAGGAATGCCTCAATTATTTGAATATATGTCATACGTTTTGGGTGTTCATTTTGGTAGTTAAATGTAGAAATCTAGACCTTGTGTTTTGAATGCATCAAAATTTTAAATCATATTGCAATTTCAGGAATGACTTGGGGCATGATGATTCAAATTGTGGTTTTCAAGTGTAGCACATGTTTTGGTGGTGTAGAGGTCAATAATAGAGTGCTAGAATGTGTAGGAATTGAAATGAAGTGAAGAGGGAGTAATTTGGATAGCAGGGGTTTATTTTGAAATTTAGTAAAAACCTACCAGTAGACCATACCGGTAGGTTTTTTTCTACTGGTTCTGCACCTACTGCAAACCTACCAATAGATTTTGTTGACTAGAGTAAAACCGACCAGTAGGTTTTTCCCAGAATGCCAAAATTAAGGATTTTAATTAGATTTTTTTAGGAGAACTATTCATTGTCTCCCTAAATTACAAACCTAAGGCACTTCTATCTCCCTCAAGCCATCTCTAACCTACAAAATCCTTCACCCATCACCTTAATCTCCCATTTCTCACTGCTAGGCGTGTTGATTGATTGAATTTTATTTAAGCTTTGTGGATTTCACCATTTAAACCCTAGTTTTGTTGAATTTTAACCCAAACCCAAATATCCTTAATCTTTTCAAAACCTCCAAGATCATTGTAATGGCTCATCAAGGGAAGATCATCTCTCATGTCATGGACTCAGTTGAGGGGGTTTTGATGGCCTTCTTTTCTCTTTTTATGTTTGGGGCACTATTGCTTTGCATGGCCTACACCAAGTGAATCGGGCCAAGCCCTCCATGACCCTTGTGTGCTAGTGCCCGCAAGAAGGGTGGTGAAGGATCGAGTGGAGACCAGGGAGAGCGAAGGAAGAAAGCTCGCAATAATGCTCGTTACCAAAGCATCGAGGAAAAAAATCTGACTAGCAAGCGGTCTATGTATCGTATATCCCTAGGCCCAAATAATAAGGTGGTGAGGATAATTGAGGCCCATGGGATTGGAATTTGGTTTGAGCCTATCAATGGGTTCAACTTGTCTTTATGTCGAGATTTTTACAAGAAATTGAAAATTGTGGTCGTGAATGCATTTGTCTTGAGATGCAATGTGAGCGGCAAGACTTTTGATGTGACCCCTGCAGTTCTTGCTACCCTTGTGAAGTATGAGACTTCACCTTCCTGTACCCCAGTGTACCCGCATAACATTTTTGGGGTCAAGACCATCATGGAGTATGTGAGGTTAATGTATGAGGACCCGACTCAATTTAGGGGCACGGACCAAGTTAGGGGCCTCAAACATGCTTACAGGTTGATGAAGAAAGTTTTGCATTGCAACTTAATTCCAAGGGGGGCCGAGAAGAGCCCTAACGTGAAAAAGTTAGCTCTCTTGGATGCGGTGATGACTGGGAAAGCATTGGACATTGTCCTTTTGATTTGGGAGGTGATGAAAGAATTTGTCAAGGCTAGAAAGCCAAAGGTGAACCTTCCTTTTGGCAATTTATTCACCAGGATATGCGATCATTTCAACATCAAAGGCAATGTCTCTGATGAGATAAACCCCCTCCCCGAGACCAAAGCTATTGGAAAGGAAAGTAGTAGAAAGAGGATGACTATGAGTCGGGTTGAGCAAGCTAGGGTTTCGAGTCCCGAGTCATCTATCGTGGGACCATCCTTTACAGGGCCATCTGCTGCTGGGCCATTTTCTTCTGCGCCGGTGCACACAGTGGAACAATGCCCGGACGTTCTGGGGGAGACGATTATGGGATTTCAGCGATGATGACTATACTTTTCCAGCACACATTTTCGGGAGAGCCGATCCTGGGTGGACCTCCTGCCTCTGCTCCTCTGCCTCCACTGTGGTTGAAGTGGAAGATTCAGACAATAACGGCGAGGATGATGAGAGTGATGATGAGGGTGGAGAGGATAATGCCGATGATGATGATGAGTAGGATACTCTTGTTGTTGTCCTTTTTGATGTAGCTTGTACTTAGTTTGGAATGGAGTTATCGGCCTAATAGATGTGTCTTTAGGAATTTAGGCCGTTTTGTCTATTTTTGATTTCTAACTCTATGTACTCAACCTTTGAAAGTAATTAATGAAATACCACAGCTTTTGTTCCATCTTGCCCAAGTTCATTTCTTTAATTGTATTGTGATTTTGTATTTTGAATATTTGTTGAATTACTTATGAAAATGGATTGTCGTAAGTTCATACTCGTTGGTTAGAAAATAAAGTTTGCTAGGGACTAGCAAAATTTAAGTTGGGGGTGTGATTAGCACGAAATATTGCATATTATGTGTACATTTACACCCCTTTTATACTCTCTCTCTCTCTCTTATGGTAAGAATGAAAGGAATTGCAATATTTCAAGCTATTAATGGAGTTTTGACATGTTTGCATGTAAAATAGTTTAAAAGATGCATATTAGGCCCCTATCATGATGCTTAAGATCAATGGAGATGAGGTGAATGCTAGACGATAGCTTGGAAGGTGAAGGAACCAAGAATTTGGCAAAATCAGTAAAAACCTACCGGTAGGTTTTGGTTACTGCACCTACACCTACCGCAAACCTACCAATAGGTTTTGCCTACTAGAGTAAAACCTATCAGTAGGTTTCCAATGACCTACCAGTAGGTTTTACTGAAAAATGCCAAATTCTGCAACTCAAGCTCTGTTACGTGGGAGTCCCACCTATAAGCCTCCCACTTATTCCCTGGCACCCCTTACACACAGACATTCCTCCTCAACCCTAGCATTGGACTTTGAAGACTAGAGCACTAATGAGGAGAGGAGAGAAGAAAAGAAGCAGAGGAGCTGCTGGGTAGGTTGTCCTAGCTTGCCCAATGCCATCCAATTAGCCTTCTATGGATGGGAGGTCTATCACACACCTAGGGGGACCTTCATGGACAAATTTGCAAGCCTCATTACACATTATGCAGATTGTATTGCATTGTAGAGAGAAAAGCTCCAAGGAAGAAGATATAATTAGAGAGAGAAAGCTTTGATGTTTATATTTTCTTCCATCCTTTTCACTTGTAGTTCCTGTAAGACTTGTGTAAACTTCATTTAATGTCTTTAATGTTATTTATTACAAGTACATTGCAAGTTTAGTTCTACATTTTGGATTTCACCATTGTTGTATTAAGTTTTCTTCATTTCAAGTTTTTAAAAATGGGTAATCAATGCGTTTCATCTTAGTTTATTTTTCTTGCATAAATTTAGGTTTCAATCTTCATTTCTTCATTATCTCACTTTACATTATGCATGCCTTTCCTTTTATTATGAGTAGCTAAGCTTCAAGTTGGCTAATCCAAAGAAGAATTCCTCTTGGGTATGCTAAATCAACCCTTTTTCATTCCTTCTCACAGTGTATGTTGATTTGGTTTGATTAGGTTGAGTGTGGACATGGTTGTGAGTTCTTGATACACCTCCATTTTAGTCCCGTGATTCCTATGAATTAATCAAACATCTAGACACCAATAGAGGAAGGTCTTGAGTTGAGTTTGCATTTTATTTTCATCAAGAACACAAATCTCCAAACCCAAACATCAAAGATTTTTACACTTTTCCTTTTTCACCAAAATCACCTTCAACATGATTCCCTTCCTTCCCTGAGGAGACGACCTTGGAATACAAATTTCAAGTAAAACACGACCCTCAAAAGTCTCTCTATGCTTTGAGAGTATTTTTGTTCACACACACTCATTTTCCCATTTCTTGCATCAAACCCATGTGAGAGTGACACTCACCCAAACACATTAGCCATATACACATTGAGGATTCATGTATGGAAATTAGGGAATATAATGAAAAAAATCAATCAATAACTTGATAGGGCCCTTCCCAATTTGGACCCAACTTTCCATGCTAAGGATCCTTGGAGGCTTAGGTTACCTTCTTGAGAACTAAGTCTTTTGTTGTTGTAGCAGTTGTTTGAGCCTATTAAGTGCTTGAACGGTTTCCTTAATCTCCAAACACGAACCCGGATTGTGTATATATGGCTTATACGAGTAGGTGAGTATCACTCTCCCTCGGGTTCAAATGCAAGTAATAGGGAAAATTGTGTGTATGAACAAAAACATGTGTGTGTGCGTGTGTGCAAAAGTGTTCCGCAAGTGTAGAGAGACTTGCAATGTCATATGTTACTTGGAATGGGTATACCAAGGTTTTCTCCTCGGGGAAGGAAAGGTGAAGTGCTTTTGAAAGTGATTTATGAAAAGTAAAAATTGGAAAATCTTGAGATTTGAAGTTTGGTGATTTGTGTTTTGAGAAATATGCAAGTAAAAAGAGGTTTGACTAATCCATAGAGTTCATTCCAATGGATATGCCAAATCGACTCATTTCATTCAACCAATGGTGTCTTGGTGTTTGATTGATTCGTAGGAAGTAAGGGACTAATGTAGGTGTGTTGGGAAAAATATACCCCGTGACAAGTCTACGATGTATAAAGAGCTCACAACCACGTCCGCACTCAACCTAGTCAAACCAAACACTTTACACTACGAGGAAGAATGAAAGAGAATCAATTTCACATACCCAAGAGGAAATTTCTCTTGGATTAGCCAACTAAAAATTTTAGGTACTCATGATAAAGGCAAGAACAAATATTAAAGAGAAAAATGCGGTAATGAAATCAAACATAGACTTGCATTAATGTAAGAATAAGTTTAAACTACAAAAGAAATAGCATTCATACACAAAATGTAAAGCTTAAAGAGAAAATACCCAAATACAACCAATAGAATTAGTAAACCCTAGCTAAATGAATACAACTTGAAATAAACGAGATGAAAGTGTTACAAAGAAAGATTACATGTAGATTGAAGCTTACAAGAATGAAAATGGTGATGAAAAAGCAAGAACCCTAGTTTTCTCTCTCTACACTACTCCTAAGCTTAGTGCTTGGATTTATTTCTTGTTGTTTTGAACCTCTTAATAGCACCCCTCAATGTATGTTTGTGGTGTATGTGTGAAAAGGTGAGTGTCACTCTCCCTTGGAATGATGTCAAAAGAAAGGGCAAGGGAATGGTAGAATATGAAATGTGTGTGTGAGCAAAAATGCTTCCCAAGCGCAAGAAGACTTTTGCGTATCGTGTTTTAGTTGGAGCTATTCCAAGGTCATCTCCTCGGGGAAGGATGTGAATCGTGTTGAAGGTGATTTTGATAAAAACAAAGTGTAAAATATTTTGCTGTTGAAATTTGGTTTGTGAATTGTATTGTGATGAAAATGAAATGGGAAACAAATGTTGGCTAATCAAAAAGGTTCACTCCAATGGGAATGCCAAGTCAACTCAAAACCTTCCTCCGATGGTGCATATATGAATGATTGATTTGTGGGAAGCAAGGGACAAGATGGAAGTGAGGATCCAAGCATAAACCGTGACAAGTCTACGGAATATCAAAGACTCATAACCATGTCCACACTCTACCCAGTCAAACCAAACCATAGCACACCGAGGGAAGGAAAGAAGATGAGTTGAAATGGCATACCTAAAGGTCGATCTCTCCCTTAGATTAGCCAACTTAAAGACTTAAATACTCATGCTTGAAGGAAATACAATAATGTAAATGAAAGACATTGTAGAGCAATGAAGGTTGGAGCTAAGTTAATGCAAGAAAACATAAACTAAAAAAGAGGGCATTGAATACCCATTTTGAAACTAAGAAATGAAGAAAGCTTGAATAGCATTAATGGTAAATGTTAGAATGAAAGATTAAAACATGAAAACAAATTGAAATAAATGGCATTTAAGACTTCAAACAAAGCTTAGAAGATCCTTACAAGAAATTACAAAACAATGTATGGAAAGAAAATGGAAAAACATTAACTTCTCTCTAGCACTATTCATCTTCTTCCTTCACTCTCTCTCTATATTACAATGTATATGGAATAATGGGGCAAGAGCTTGCCAAAAACCGTCTATGGAGTGTCCCCCAAGCCTGAGTGATGTCCTTCCAATCATAAGGGGCTGCAAGGGATGGGATGGTGCAGGCTAGGACAAGTCTAGCCTTTTTCTCCTCCATGCATTTTCTCTCTCCTCCTCATTAATGCAAAAGCCATCCAAGTCCAAGTAGAGGTGAGGGGAGGCTCCTAGTCGTGCAGGGGATGTCAGGGGATCTATTGGAGAAGAATAAGTGAGATGCAGGTTGTCTGGGCAATCTGGGCAAAACCTTCTGGAAGGTCGACATAAAACATTCTGGAAGGTTTGTGAAGGAATAGTTAAATGTAGTCAATAGGCAAAACCTTCCAAAAGGTTTCACTCTAGTAGGCAAAACCTTTCAGAAGGTTTCACTCTAGTAGACAAAACCTTCTGGTTTGCTTTGGCAATGAAAAAGAAATCCAAGGCAAAACCTTTCGGAAGGTTTTTACCCAAACCTTCCAAAAGGTTTTCAACCAACTTGAATTTTCTTGGTTTCTTCTCCCTGCAAACCTTCCTCGAAGCTACCCCTTCCTCTTCTTTGATCTCAAGCACTACAATGGGGGTTTAATTCAATGCATTTGCGTTATTTTACCTGCATTCACACAAAACTCCATCAAAACAAAAGTTAAGCACATTTCTCCCCAATTTCACGACTAAAGAACAAGTATATAAGGCATATTAGCACACAATATATGTCATGTTTTTTTGCTAATCACTTAGGTAGCCTCTCTCCTTCTAAAATCTTGATGATCTGAAATTATATGTAGGAGAGCTCTTTATTTTCATCCAGACCCCTCTCTCTACCCTTGAGTGTGCAGAGGTAGGTTGCTTGTGGGCAGAGGTTATCCAAAAAAGCTTCCAAAGTCATTCAAAGCATGGTCCTCCCATGCTCTTCCAACCACCTATATTCTATCTCTTGTTTTCCCCTCTCTCCTACTTCAAATCTGTCTTTAGGGGTTAGGAGAGCATCATGTGATGTCAAACATGTCAGGGTATGGTTTAGAGGACAAGAGTTGGGCCCTTGGGGTTGGTGGAGTCATGTGAGCAGGTGTCTAGAAAATCTGGGCAAAACCTACTGGTAGAACGTCAAAAACCTACTGATAGGTATTTTTCAGTAAAGTCTTCTACCGGTAGGGTTTGCTTGTCTTCTACCCTTAGGTCTTGCATGTCTTCTACTAGTAAGTTTTTTCATAAATTTGTCCTAACTTTTGATCCCACTATCAAATTGAGCTAACATTTTGACACAAGATAGAGAACATCTAGATATACAACTTTTGTGCTTTTCACTTTTTCATATTCAAAGTGGATCATAGTAAAAAATGAGGAATATTGAAGTACCAATACCAAATGGTGCGGGTACCGATACCTATGTTATCAGATACCGATCTCCTTGATTTTTTTCACTTTTAAGCCTCCAAATCCTCATGTAATGCGTACATCTCTTCACCACTCATCCATACTTAGTTGCAGGGTTTCGAAAGTCATCAATTACTCTATGATTGCCTGCAACACCAAAATTTCCATATTATTCACAAATTTGATTAACTCTAAGTAATTAAATGAAAATAATTTGAGTTAAAATGAATGTAATGAGGCCATTAAATATGCAATATTATGTGCTCACCAGTTAGCTGCCAGTATGATTTGAGATTGCTCTTTTTTTTCTTCCAGAAGATCAAGGTTAGTGCGAAGTTGTTCTTCATTTTCTTCTCTATTATAATGCTAGATTCTGAAAGTTGCTTCTCCATTTCAGCTAGGATTATTGCCTCTATACCGTAGGCCAGGCATAATGTTGTTTATCCTGTCGGAGTTCAAATCATCGTGTAATAATGATGAGCACATAATATTGCATATTCAATAGCCTCATTACATGTATTTTAACTCAACTTTGCATTTAATTACTTAGAGTTAGTCAAATTTATGAATAATGTGAAATTTTTTATGTTGTAGGTAATCGTAGGGTAAATGATAACTTTCGAAACCCTGTAACTAAGTGTGGATGAGTGGTGAAGAGATGGACACATTACCTGAGGATTAGGAGGCTTTAAAGTGAAAGAAATCAAAGAGGTAGCGGTACTTGGTATCATAGGTACGGGTATCTAAGCCTACTGAAATTTTGGTACCGACACCTACACCAATTTGTAGTATTACCCCAGTATTTTGCATTTTTGACCACGGTCCACTTTGAATCTGAAAAGTGCAAAACATTAAAGTTGTAGATCTAGACAGTAGGATGAAAAGTTATGAGAAATTTATGAAAATTGGTCCTAAGCTATCAGTAGCAAACCCCTAACTACCTACCTGTAGAATCCCCCTTAAGACTAACTGATAGAACCTTAAAACCGAATGGTAGAAGACGCTACAGGAAGTTATCTACCAGTAGAAGTCCCACGACCTATCGGTAAAACTTTCCCAGAAAGCCCAGACACTTCCCCACACGATTCCACCAACCCTGGAGGCCCACCTCTTGTCCTCTAAACCTTACCCTGACATGTTTGACACCCCATGATACTCTCTTAAACCCTAAAGTTTGATTTGAATTAGGAGAGAGGGGAAAAGAAAAAGAGAAAAGATGAGTGGTTGGAAGAGCATGGGAAGACCATGCTTTGACTGACTTTGGAAGTTTTTTTGGACAATCTCTACCCACAAGCAACCAATCTCAGCACACTAAAGGGTAGAGAGAGGGGGATGGACGAAAATAAAGAGCTTTCCTACACATATTTTCATATCATCAATCTTTTAGGAGAAGGAAACTACCTAAGCATAAGAGTAGTGTAGAGAGAAAGCTAAGGTTCTTTTTCCTTCACCATTTTCATTCTTGTAAGCTTCAATCTACATGTAATATTTCTTTCTAGCACTTTAATCTTATTTATTTCAAGTAGTATTGAGTTTAGCTAGGGTTTACTAGTTCTATTGCTTGTATGGGTGTTTTCTCTTTAAGCTTTACATTTTGGGTATGAATGTTATTTCTTTTGTAGTTTGAACTTCTCCTTACATTAATGCAAGTTCATGTTTGATTTCATTACCATGTTTTTCTCTTTCATGTTTGTTCTTGCCTTTACCATGCGTAGCTAAACCTTTAGTTTTCTAATCCAAGGGGGATTTCCTCTTGGGTATGTGAAATCAACTCTGTTTTATTCTTCCTTGTACTATAAAGTGTTTGGTTTGACTAGGTTGAATGTAGACGTGGTTATGGGCTCTAGATACACCGTAGACTTGTCACGTGGTATACTTTTGACCAACACAACCACATTAGTCTCTCACTTCCTATGAACCAATCAAACACAGACACACCATTGGTTGAATGAAACGAGTAAATTTGGCATACCCATTGGAATGAACTTTATGGATTAGCCAACCTTCTTTTTTATTTGCCTATTCTCAAAATACAAACCACCAAACTTCAAATCACAATATTTTCCATTTTTCCTTTTACACAAATCACTTTCGAAAAAAACTTTACCTCTCATTCCCTAAGGAACGACCTTGGAATACCCATTTCAAGTAAAACACGACATTCGGGGAGCAATTTTGCACACACGCACATTTTTGTTCATCCACACACGATTTTCCCCATTTGTTGCATTGAACCCGAGGGAGAGTGACACTCACCAAATTCTATGAGTCATATACACATAAACTAGGTTCATGTTTGAAGGTCAGGGAAAATCATCAAGCAAATACACCTAGAGCATTCTGCGTAGTTCCTTTACCCAAAGGGATTGGCACAAAATATTATAATTCTTATGTAAATTTGCATCCCTTTTATGCTTGCTTTTGTGGTTAAAATGAGAAAAATTACAATGGTTGAGCTATTAACAGAGTTTTGGTATGTTTGCAGATAAAAGGGCTTAAATGATGCTTGTTAAGCCCTCTCATGGTGCTTAAGATGAATAGAGATGAGGAACAGACTTGATGATAGCTCAAAAGGTGAAGGAACCAAGAAATTAGCAAACAATGGAAAACCTACCAATAGGTTTTGGCTACTAGACCTACACCTACCGGTATTTTCTCCTACTGGAGTAAAACCTACCGGTAGTTTTTCCGCAATCTACAAGTAGGTTTTACTGAAACACGCCAGATTCTGTATCTCAAGCTCTGCAACTTTAGGGGTCCCACCATTGGGTCTCCCACTTGTCCTTGACACTCGTTACACATAGACATCCCCTCCTCAACCCTAGCTTGGACTTTGGAGGCTTGGACATTAATGAGGAGAGAGAGAAGAGGTGAAGCCTGGGTGTCCAGGCTAGATCTTTACTAGCCTGCCCCTTCCATTAATCCAGCCCCCTATTGATGGGAGGTCAATCACACAAACCCTAGGCAACTCCATGGACATTTTTTGGCAAGGGAGAGACACCATGATGAATATACATTGTAATATAGAGAGAGAAGCTCTATAGAAGAAGATGAATAGTTAGAGAGAGAAGTTGATATTTTTTCATTTTCTTCCATCCTTTCACTTGTAGTTTATTGTAAGACTTGTGTAAAATTCATTTAATGTCTTTAATGTCATTTATTACAAGTACATTTCAAGTTTAATGCTATATTTTAGATTTCACCATTGTTGCAGCGAGTTATCTTCATTTTTTAAGTTTTAAAAAGGGTATTGAATGTTTCTCTTCAAAGTTTAAGATTTATTGCATTAATTTAAGTTCTAATCTCTAATTGTTTACAATGTCTCTTTCCTTTATTTATGTTCTTGCTTTAAATTTGAGTAGCTAAGCTTATATTTGTCTAATACAAGGGAGAATTCCTTTTGGGTATGCTATTTCAACTTATTTTCATTCCTCCTTGTAGTGTACGTTGATTTAATTTGACTGGGCTGAGTGTGGACGTGGTTGTGAGTCTTTAATATCCCGTAGACTTGTCACGAGGTTTGCTTGGATCCTCACCTATATTTTAGTCCCTCATTTCCCATGAATCAAACCAAACATCTAGACACCTAATTCGCACTTTTTGTGTGTCTGAATTATATTATAATATTACACCCAAGTATAGGTGGTCGAATTATAGTTTTCTCGATTTTTAAGTCCAAGTATCGATCCCACGAAGAGTTAAGTAATTCTTAAAAATAAAATAAAAACCAAAAATAGTAAAGTGGTTTGTTTGGAGTAGTTTGATGTTTGATTGTTTATGGTGAGAGCTTAGTCTAATTAACTGGTTTTAATTCATTCAACATATAGAATTAAAGTGCAATTATAATAAAGTGCGTAAATAAAGCAGATTAATTGACAGAAATATAAAATATATCCTTCAGTTTAAGGATCTTATATGTTTTATATTGGTCTTGTTACGAAATTGCTACCGCACCTCAATCAACTTTCATTTTACTGGAAAGTCAATCGGTAGGTCTGATGTACACAATTCAACACACAGTAGCTTATTAGGCTATTGTGAAGGTAATATATTATAACACAGCTGCACATTAGGCTACGCCGGATTATAGATGTTCCTATTGACTAATTCGAGTAAAACCCGCTAGTGGTATAGACGATCCTCCAGCAACTTGTCAGGT
>JAHQCQ010042588.1:0-32899 GCA_023539305.1 Ilex asprella
TACACGTATTCTAGCATTAATTGGGCTCACGTGATGTTGAGAAGACTTAGCACGTGACCGAAGACCTGAAGTCCTTTGCCAGCTCTGTTATCTAACCGACCTAGTCGGTGGTTCGATAAGATCAGCAATAAGTCGGCTCTCTTTGCTATCAAGTTCATGCATCGGTGGAACAAAACAAAACAAGAGCTCGGTTTGTACCGAGCCAACTTCTAAAAAGTGTTCGGCAAAGCAAGAGAAGAGCTTGGTTTGTACCAAGCCGAGAAGATTAACATGTGCAACATATATTAGATGTGTTCGGCCTTCATTGTTCGAACTGTTTTGAACGGTAGATAGAAAGATAAAGAACCACCTAAAATTTAGGCAATCAGATAAATGAAGGAGACGAAATCAAAGATATCTAGAGAGATTGTAGGAGGAGTATCAATAACTTCCCAAAATCAAATACTGAAAGAAAGGAAGGTGTGCCCCCTTGCATCTAAAATAACGGAAACCCTAAAAGGAATACTGTCTATAAAAAGCACAAGAATCCAAGGTGAAAGGTACGCTAAACCCTCCTTGTCTTCTAGCAATTCCTACGTTCCATTACTGACTTAAGTATCGGAGTGCCTTCGATCGAAGCACTTTGATCCTGGACAGTTTGTTCGTTTTGTAGGAGGAAGGTTGGGAGGTAAAGCATAGACACCACAAATCGAGTGTTGGAGGTAATATTTTTTGCCTCGACATTTTGGTGCCGTCTGTATGAAATTAGAATTTCTCATTGTTCGAACGAAAAGCTACGATGTCAAGACTCAGGAGTGTAATCGGATCACCTGTCGGTAGCTTTGCTTTAGGGAGTTCAGATCCTGCACCCCTCCGGCGGATAGCAACATAAGGTTGCGTGCAAGCAGAAGCCCACCACAACTCCCTGGAGATGATAAGTTATCCTCGGTGAATTTCAGGCCCTCCGGGAACAAAAATCAACAGAACGAAGGTCATGATGAATCCCTCCGTGCCGATGGTGAAAACTATTCGCTGGCAAAGCTGGTCCAATCACTGCAGGATCGGCTTGATGCTCACGACAGCCTGTTTAAAAAATCTTACGCTCGGGAGAAAGACTTGGAAAGAGAAAATGAAGAGTTGAAAGCCAAAGTTAGAGAGATGACCATGAAGGAACAACGGGAAAGAAAAGGTCGGCATGACAGTTTGGAAAGGAAACCGAGCAAAGCCAGAGATGCCGACGAAGACAGACACCAACGGAAGAAGCCCCAGATCCAAGAGGACGTATGGAAGCAGTACATCGATGATGAACTCAACAATTGCTTGAGAAGACTAGATCAGAGATCGACTAGGGACCTAGCTAGAAGGGCAACCAGAGAATACGGTGACGGTCTGGATTCGTCCCCGTTCGCAGCATGGATTGAAAAGGGGAGAATCCCGAGTAAATTTACCGTTCCGAACTTCTAACTGTATGATGGGAAAATTGACTCAACGTCGCATATCAGGCACTACAGACAACTCATGACGATTCACAGGAGAAACGAGCCCCTGCTCTGCCTGATCTTCCTTAGCAGCCTCGGGGAATCAGCCATGAAGTGGTTCGATAGCTTACCAAGAGGAACGATAGACGGTTGGGCTCGGTTAGCCGAGCAGTTCACAGCTCGGTTCATTACAAGCAACAAGTAGCCTAAAGATGTTGGGGCTCTATTAACACTCAAAAAGAAAAATAACGAAAGCTTGCGAGAGTATGCCCATCGTTATTAGAAAATTATGAATGAAGTCGAAGGGTGCAGTCAAGAAATTACAGTTGCATCATTCAAGATCGGATTGCCAAAAGAAAATCCATTGTACCAGTCATTAACCAGGAGACCGGCCACAGATTTAGAAGAACTTATGGCACGGATCGAAAAATACACTAAGGTCGATGACGACCTAACCAGAGAAGTAGTTAAGGAGCCATTAATCAGGAGACAGTTCGGCAAAGACAAACTGGTAGAGCCGAACAGAGAGGGAATAGGAGGAATGACAAGGATGGCTACCCCCCGAGGATGCCCTTCTTAGGGGTAAACACCTTGTTCAAAGAACCGACACACAAAATACTGAGCCAGATTAGGAACAAACCCTTCTTCAAATGGTCGAACGAGCTAATGGGGGACCCCTCTAAAAGGAACCCGAACTTTAGGTGCTCATATCACTGAGAACTGCAGGACCCTGAAGCAATATTTAGAAGAATTGGTCAAGGCTGGACACCTCTCAGAATTCATTGAAAGGGGACAGGAAAGCGAAGGAGGAGGATCCGAGCCAAAAGATGATAACAACACGCCGACTGGGGTGATTGATGTGATTCGCGCTACCACCAACCCGAATATGTCCACAAATAACTCTGCCCGGGCTTATATTTAGAAGGCAGCTAAGGAAAGGGAGGTCTACGAGTTAAAGCTAACCCTGGAGGTTACGCACAAAAGAATCAGGATAGAAGAGTCGCCGGAAGCGATTTGTTTTACAGAGCGAGATCTGGTCAGAGTTCACCAGCAGCATAACGACGCTCTTGTGGTGACGCTTCGGATTGCCAATTTTGACGTTAAAGGAGTTCTGATCGATCCCAGGAGCTCGTCAGAGATCATGTATGTGGATCTATTCGAAAAACTCGGGCTAAGGAAAGAAGACCTCAAACCCTCCAACACACCACTTGTTGGCTTTAGTGATAAAACAGTTCTGCCCAAGGGAAAGATCACCCTGCCGGTAAAGACCAGACCAGTTTGTGTTATAATCGAGTTCCTAGTTGTAGATACGATATCAGCATACAAAGCAATAATAGGGCGGTCTTGGTTACATCAGATGAAGACAGTTCCTTCAACATATCATCAAATATTGAGATTTCCTTCAACTGTGGGAATATTACACATTCGAGGGGACCAGGTTAGCTCGAGGACTTGTCTTTTGGCCTTAGTAAAAGCAAAAGATAAGTGTTGAGAGAACAGCTCGGTGGCAGAAGTGAAAAAATAGCAATCAATCGTCGACAGCTCGGGTGGTCTTCGCAACCCAACTGTCGATAAAAAGCCTAAAGTACCTTTAGGCACTGGGAAAGAGGTCACCAACCGAACCGTCAAAGACTTGTTTAAAGTACCTTTAGACAAGAATGGAGACGCAGACAAATATTTCATGGTAGGAGCAGCTCTTAGCCCCGAACAGAAGATTGAGCTCATAGCCCTACTTCGGGAGTATAACAATGTGTTTGCGTGGAGCACCAATGATATGCTCGGTGTACCGCCCGAAGTCTCGAGTCATCATCTAAACATCGACCTGAGCTACAAGCCAGTTAAGCAAAAGCTTCGAAGGTCGGCCCCGCAGCATCGAGAGGTGGTGAAGGAGGAAGTGGCCCACTTACTGGAGTCAAGAACAATCAGAGAGGTAAAATATCCAACTTGGCTTTCTAACACTGTCGTGGTGAAAAAGAAAAGTGGGAAGTGGAGAGTCTGTGTGGACTTCATTGATTTAAACAAAACATGTCTTAATGATAGTTTCCCACTACCGAAGATAGATCAACTAGTGGACGCAACAGTCGGGCACGAGCAGATGAGTTTCTTAGATGCATTCAGAGGATATCATCAGATTCCCCTAGCCAAAGAGGACCAAGAAAAGACTGCCTTCGTAACACCGGAGGGAACGTACTGCTACAAGGTGATGCCCTTCGGACTAAAAAATGCGGGAGCAACATATCAGAGGTTGGTAACCAAGATATTTACCCACATGATTGACATTACTGTTGAAGTTTATATTGATGATATGGTAGTTAAAAGCCAGAGGGCTATTATTCATTGTGCCGACCTCAAGGCCACCTTCGAGGTTCTACGAAAGTAAAATATGAAGTTAAATGCCTCTAAGTGCGCTTTTGGGGTCGGATCGGGAAATTTTTTGGGATTCCTCGTGAAACATCAAGGGATAGAGGTGAATCCCGAACAGGTGAAGGCCATTGCCGAACTACAACTACCTCGGACTGTCAAGGAAGTGCAGAGGCTAACGGGAATGGCAGCAGCACTCGGAAGATTCATATCCCGAGCATCGGACAAGTGCAGACCCTTCTTCCAGTCCATTAAGGGGAAGAAAGATACACTTTGGAATCAGGAGAGCGAGAGAGCATTTGCTAATCTGAAGACGTATCTAGCATCTCCTCCGATTTTGTCAACCCCCTCGCCCGAGGAAGAGCTTTACCTATACTTGGCCGTGTCAGAGCACGCTAGCGGGGCATTGATGAGAAAAGATGAGGGACAACTGAAACCTATTTATTACATGAGCAAGATGCTTTTGGACGCAGAGACCAGATACACTCCATTGGAGAAGCTTGCCCTAGCACTTATTAGTTCGGCATGAAAACTCAGACATTACTTCCAGGCTCATCAAATCGTAGTGCTTACCGACAAGCCGTTGAGATCCCTATTTCTCAAAGCCGACCTTTCTGGGCGAGTTGCTAAATGGGCTATTGAACTCGGGGAGTTTGATGTCTGATTCAAACCCAGAAAGGCGATAAGGGCCAAGTAGTCGCCGAATTTATTGCAGAATTTCAGCCGAACAAAAGTACAAGAGAAGACTTTGGTGGCAGCGAAATGAGTGATCTCTGAGGCAGATGGACCTTTTCAGTAGATGGGGCCTCAAATCAGAAAGGTGCTTGGAATCTGCATCATTCTTATAAGTCCCGAGGGTTGTACACTAGAGAGAGCCGTTAGGCTCGGCTTCAACGCATCCAATAATGAAGCAGAATACGAAGCTATGATAGCTGGAGTGAGGTTGGTAATCGAGTTGGGGGCAAGGAAGCTCCAAATATTCTTTGATTACAATTGGTTGTAAATCAGATAATAGGGAGTATGCGACTAAGAATGAAAGGATGATAGCATATCAAGCCATTGCGGAGAGAGAGCTAAGTAAGATACTTGTGTATTCAATCCAGTAGGTAGCAAGGGCAAAGAACGCACATGCCGATGCCTTAGCATCATTGGCCTCCGCAATAGAGCAAGACACTGAAAGATCTATCATTGTGGAATTTCAAGCCGAACCATGCGCCTGACCGACTAGACCAGACGAAATATTGTGCAAAGTATCTGAACCGAGATGGATGGACCCAATAATAAATTTCTTGAAGAATGGTGATTTGCCCGAGGATAAGAGGGAAGCTCACAAATTGCATTTGAAAGTAGCCAAATTCTGGCTATCTTTGAAAGACGAACTCTACTGACGCTCATTTGGAGGCCCCTACTTGAAATGTGTACTCCCCAGTATAGTTCCTGACTTTTTATCTGAAATACACGAAGGAAGTTGCGGAGCTCATACTGGAGGGAGGTCTCTTGCTCACCGTGCTGTTTCGCAAGGTTATTGGTGGCCCTATATGCAGAAGGACGCACAATAGTTTGTTCGACGATGTGAGAAATGTCAAAAATTTACGGTAATCCCAAGGAAGCCATCCTGTGAACTCCTTCCCTTGGCTAGCCCATGGCTCTTCGCACAATGGGGGCTAGATATCGTTGGACCCCTACCTCGGGCCCTCGGCAGCAAGAAGCACCTTCTTGTTGCCACTGATTACTTCACAAAATGGGTGGAGGCCGAGCCATTGGCAAATATCAAAGACACTGATACACGAAAGTTTATTTGGAAGAACATCATCATAAGGTTCGGCATCCCACATACACTTATCTCTGATAATGGTACACAGTTTGATAGTGGCCCATTCAGAACCTTCTGCCAGCAGTACGGAATTCAGAACCACTATTCCACACCATCTTACCCACAGAGCAATGGACAAGCAGATATCTCGAATAAAATAATCTTGAATGGAATTAAAAAGAGACTGGAGGATGCTAAAGGAAGATGGGTGGAAGAACTCCCAAGTGTTTTTTGGACGTACCAAAGAACGCCTCAGAGGTCCACAGGAGAAACACCCTTCGCATTAGCTTATGGGATGGAGACTATCATACCTTTAGAGATCGGTCTAGCTACCTTAAGGACCGAACTGGCCGAAAGAAGCACCAACCATGCCATCATCACTCGAGATCTTGACCTAGCCGAAGAAAAGAGAGAATAGACCGCCATAAGAATGGCCTCATATCGACACCAGATGTCCCGAGCTTATAACAAGAATGTAAACCCTCGATTCTTTGCGATGGGGGACCTGGTCCTCAAGCGTGTATTGGGATCAACCAAGAACCTGGTCCATGGAAAGCTTGGAGCAAACTGGGAAGGTCCCTACAGAGTGACTAGAGTTGGGGGCAGCGGCTATTATGAGCTCGAGACCATCGACTGCCGGGCAGTACCTTGCCCTGGAATGATGCAAACCTTAGGAAATTCTATTTCTAAAGGCCTTTTTACATAGAACTCCGAAGTACCTCTTAGAATATTCATGTATTTATTGCGGTCGTAATGAGCTGAAATCATTAATAAAAGTTCATGGATTCCATATTGTGGTCCCTTACTTGTCAACATCCTACTGCTAAGGCAAGGAGACAAAAATCCTGATAGAAGCCAAGAGCTTAAATCAGGCGCAGTCACCCGATCTAACCCAGGCCTTCGGCTAGGCACGATGGTGTAAGTCAGTTAGGAATGGGTTAGAGTACAATAAAATTAGAGGGTCGGTGCGAAGTAGATACACTTAGTTAGCAAAAAGACTAAGTAAACCTACCGAATCGAGTAAACATCCCTACTGGTGAACCAAGTTGTGAAGGAAGGCTGAACAAGGGGCAAAACCTCACAACATAGAAACTTCACACGTGAAGGCATTGAAATTTCTCTTAAAGTATAAAATGATTCCCATAGAGTGACCGAGCTCTAAAGTAAGGCTGAACAAGGGGCCTAAACTCCATGTCTAAAAAGGCATCTGATTGAGGAACCGAGCTCTGACTTGATCCGAAATGTGTACACCCAAGTGCAGACGGTCAAGTTGTAGTAATAATCCGGTTTGAGTCCGGAGTCGAATCCACAGGGAACTTGTTGTGTTGGTGTTTCAAAGTAATCAGTAAAGGAGAGCAATTGATTGTAACCTTGAGATTTTAGGATGGTGAGATGTGGGTGATTTCCTGAACAAAATATTGAATCATCTTCAAGAAAGTTTACAAGGTAAATGGAAATAAAGTCACTTTTTAGTTCAAGGATCGGGACATGTATTTAATTATCCGGTTTATTATAATTATGCTTGATAACTCAACTAACTCCCGTGTCAACGGCGAGTTAATCGGAAGATAAAGATGGCCTATTAAGATCATGGTTCCGATGTCTTACTAGAAGTTTACAAGAATTATTTGCACCGAGAGTTATCGCGTCCACAAATAATCAAGTATTTATTCACGACATCTAACCATGGCTTTAATATTCCATCCTTTTAAATTAAGCTTGACAATGGGGATGATTAAAGGGTAGTCATGAAGATCTAGCCGGGGTACTTGCCTTGAAATGAGGAGTCTTTCCATACAAGAGTCATTCGTGTCATAGAAAGACCATCGATTATACAAAGTACCTTAGCTTTGCTAGATGCAATCAATCATCCAATAAACAAGGGGATATGAACATTAAGCATTAGAACAATACATAATATAACCTCCGGATAATCAATACATGTCCTTCACCTCTTACTAAAGAGTGAATGAGAAACTACTCATGCTTCATAGCTTTGGTAAATCACGTTCCACCCTTCACAGGAGCTAATCTTCAACAAAGAATGAGTGAATCACGTTCCATCCTTCACAGCTTTGGTAAAGCTTTACAAAGTGGAAGAGTTTCACTCCTCTAAGCAATAAGGGAGCTCAAATATTGAAAGTGCAAGACATAATTAAAAGCATATATGTAAAAGCATAAATGTAAAGACTAGAAGTAAATAATGACATAAATGTAAATACTAAATGTAAATTAAGAACATAAATGTAAAGACTGAATGTAAAGAAAGGAATTACAACTCTTAAGCAAATGTAAATGTAAGCATTAACGGAAAGAAAAGGAATGAGAATTTGAACTTCCCCACTTTCTAACAAAGAGATAATACGAAGACAATTAGAAGAACTACAATTGAGAAGTGTTGAATACTAAATGTTGAGTGCCAAGTTCTTCCCCTTTGATCAACAAACTAAGGGTATATATAGGCAAGGAGAAGGCAGGAGAGGGGGTAAAAGAATAGAGCTGGGCGTCAAAGTCAAAGTGAAAAGCCAACCACTTGGCAGGCAGTCTATCAATACCGTTCGAATGGTAAATGGAGTTCGAACAATTTTTCTGTCTTTGCTCTCTATCGTTCAAACGTCAGATGGAATCAGTGCCCACTAGTTATGTTAGAAGACACGTGGTTCTCAGAAAAAATCTTCTTCCAAGTCTTTGTGCAAATCTCCCTCCAGGTCCTTACAGAATCTTGACTGGTCTTTCCAATAATTCCAGGTGCGTTTGAACGGTGGTTGCCGTTCGAACGTGGCACTCAAGTGCCTGGGCCTTCTGACTGCAAGTCTGCAACACGCGATGTCTTTAGTCAGTCTGATCTTGTCCTTGCTTTAGTGGACGCTCGAACGTTTATTACCTTTCGAACGTAGTACTTGAATCTCCAGGGCCTTGGGTTTTGCCGGCAACAAAGATTATAATATCTGACATGGTTTCTTATGACCGTTCGAACGGTTTTTAACGTTCGAACGTTGCTTCCTTGTTCCAAGATTTTACAATTTGTTCCTTAAAATGCTATTATTGCCTTCAAAGGTACTTTTTGGTGCCTTTGAACCCTTGTTCACTTTAAGACCTGAAATATCATTACTTAAACTCCACCAAAGCACAATTAGTCCAAAACGGGGCATAAGAATATGCTATATTTGAGTATTAATCACACCCCAACCTAGATTTTGCTAGTCCCTAGTAATACAACAATTAATTAAATGTAAATCTATTTCTAACACCTTTTTCATAGGTTATCCGGTTGCATTTAGTTTATGCAACAAGCCGTCAAACCTCTAGGTTTATCCTAGAGAACTAGTGTTGTCTCGTGAGGGTTTTCAGTGAAGCTACCCACAAACTTCGGTCGAACAAATGTAAATGTGAGATTGCTGATTAAAGTAAATTATCATCATGGTCATTGAGATACCCATCCCTTAATTTCGACTTTAAGGTCCGCACGCTCTTCACCATTGGTACTATCCCTATGCAAAATTAGCATTTGACACATTAGCATTTGAAATTTCCTTTATTGTAGGATGATCATTCTAGAAACAAGAATTGGTGTATAATAAACATTCCACTTTAATCACCCTTCATGGATAGTTTTGACTTCCCAAACCTCTTATAGAGATGCTCTCAGCAAAAGATTCACTCTGACTATGGAGACTTGTTTCTCATTGAGCATGTAATTAGAAGCTGACCAATCAGAATTTGCATGCATAATTTAGTAAAGGAGTGAAACTTTATAGCAAATAGACTCATCATGTTCTTGGCATAACCTTATGGAAGAATATTGATGCAAATAACACAATGCTATATAACATACCCCAACTTATGATTAACAACATGCATGTGCATCAGACTTGAGATCAATTAGGGCTTTCATAGGTTGTAATGTGGCTAGAGGTCAGTGGCTAACGAAATAACGTCAAATGAGTTTCAAAATTGCTATCTCTTTTATGCATTTTAGCATACCTCTAGTTGGCTTTTCGACATTTCTTTTAGGAATGAGATTTCTTTCTTTCATTTTTCCCATTTTTCACTTTCTTGGCAATTTCCTGTTTCTCTACCTCTTTTTCTTTTTTTGGTTGTTTTCACCGATTTTCTTTTCATGGAACCGTAGCCTCCAGTATCTTTTCTAGTTTCTTTGCTTTTCTTGTTTCATTCAGATTTATACGAGGGTGTAAGAAAATTAGATAGCAAGGTAGGTCAAGTATTTTTTCTTATGGCTTGGTCATCATATGGGCTTTTTGAAAAAGAATTTATACTTTGAAGGCTCAATCATGGCTGACTAGGGTCATACTTTTGTGAAAGGATTGACTGAGGCTCAAAATTAATCCAAAGATGGCTTAAGATCCTTTCTCAAGTATGTGCATACGCATGTGTTGTCTTACCTATATGTATTGCAGGATATGTCAATAGATCACATTAGTTGTATCAATCAAAATAAAATTAATGAGATTACTGAAAGATGGGTGGTGAAAGAAAAAATTTCTTGAGTAAATATTGGTGTTCTCTCTGAAACATCGCAAGGTTCAAAACTAACCATGGTATCCTTTGTAATCTCAACTGATCATGTCAGGTTTTACAGGGAATGTCGGTTATCTACTAATTCCATTTTCGAGTTTGATCACCGTGTACTTTGAGAACAATAAATACTCATGTTCATTTGATAATGTAAGCTTAGAAATAATATCAGTTAAAAGAGTTGTGACCTAAGGTCAAGATTGCCAACATGTGTGTTAAACGGATCATGTGATTAGTTACTTTAACAAGCAATCTCAAAATCCACATGTGTTTTTATCAACAAGAATTGCTAAAATGTCAATTTTACAAATGCTTTTAACCAGATAAAAATGATAAACTGAATCATTCAATTCACAAAATATGATCATTCGGTATATCAATCATTAATGATTCAATCCATCCAAAAGAAGCAACAAAAACAACATAACCACACAAAACTTTTAAAATATCTATCCAAACACCCAAACAAACTAAACACACAAAAGACAATCCACAAAAACAAAAAATATCCTCTCAATCTCCTCTAGCTCCAGCCCTAAGATAGCATTGAATCTCTTCCTGTTGTTTGAAGATCTCAGCTTGCTGTCGGAGAATCTCAGCTTGATTGCTCTCAATCCCCATCATCACATCCCTAAGGGACCTCCGAGTACTAGAGCTAGGTCCTACCTGATCAGGCTATGCTCTCTCCTCCTCCATCTCTCTCTCTAACTCCCTCTCTTCCTCTCGGTCAAGCTCTTCTTGTACTTCATCCCCTCCTTGGGCTGGTGGCCTTTCTTGCCTTCTTGCCGAGGGATCGTTGTGCCCCTTGCTTCTCTTGAATGAGCCTTTGTCAAGTTTTCCCATTGGCAATTGTATCTCCATTTCGGGCCTCTCCTACACTCCATTTTTCAGACAAATTTCTGTCACCAAAGTGCCAAAGGAAAATGCACTTTTCTTCACATTACATCCTTTTTTGATTTCAGTTAGGATGAGAGAAGGAAGGTCAATGCTATGTCCTCTCACTATAGCGTAGAGAAGGCGAGCCATTTCTGGCAAAATCTCATTTTTTCTTTTGAGAGGGGCTAAATTGGAGACCGCAATTAAATTGAGCATTATATATTTGTCAGTCAATTCTCCTTGTTTCAAAACATTTCTCCCTTCCTATGAAAAGTCCACATCCCCAGTCAACTCCCTTCCTACCCTATCCAGCTCAACATTTTTCTTTGGGGGTTAAATGGGGTTTTTCACTCGAGGTAATTCGGGTCTAATCTCCTTGATATACGCCTCATCCACATCAATGTGGTTTCCCCGTACATAGGTCCATATAGAGCCATTGATGATTTCGGCGTTGGAGTAAAACTCCTGCACCAAATCAACAACGGCTCTCTCTCCATTACTCAAATGTAACACCCATTCTCTTCTCTCCGTCTCCTTCAGCAGACCCAACTCAGCAAAATCAGAGACTACAATGTCTCTCTCATACACCACCGCTTGATTTCTAAAGAAGTGTTCGTACCTTTGTGCTTTCATAGCGTTTGAAAACCTGGTACGATCATACCTCTTTCTCTCCTCCCTACCTTGTTAGTCTTGGTTCACTTCCTCAACCCAGTCAGGTTCTTGGTTCACTGGTGGCTTACGTTTAGCATGAATCTTCATCTGAGACATGGCGTTCGAACGGTGGTAGCCTGGAAGAAGGTCTGAAACTTTGGGTTTGAGGTCTGGGGTTGATGTTTTTTGGCTGGAGATGGGTTGGGGTAAGTCGACCTAGGGTTCCTTAGGGTTTGAGGATAGATAGATGAATGGGAAGTGAAAAACGAGCTCTAGGGTTTGGAGAGGTTTTGAGAATTTTGAAATGAATCAGATGTTCAGATATTTATACTCTGCGTCGTACTGTTCGAACGTAGTAAACGTTCAAACGTAAATTGGAGAATTTTAAACTGTCGTTTGAACGGTTAATGGACTTTCGAACGGTGCTAGCTCTCAGTATTTTGTGTTTTCAATAGTGTTTTCAACAGAGAGTTCATAAGAGGCAAAGTACTGCAAGCAGCAACCGTTCGAACGGAACTAACGTTCGAACGGTGGATCAAAAATAAAATGTGTTGCTTCCAGTACTTTGTGTTTTCAACAGTGTTTCCATCAGAGAAGTCATCAGTCACAAAGTACTGCAAGTATTATGCGTTCAAACGGTGCTCAATGTTCGAACGTTAAACCAAAAATCAAATGTTCCTCTATTACACTACATATGCTCAGAGAAGGTTAAGCATCACAAATTCAAAACAAAAATTCATGGCGTCTCAGGATAATCCCCACCCACGCTTAAGATTGGTATTTTGGGACATTCCTTACTCGGCCCATATCTTCATTGAAATAAAAAGCAGAAAAATATGTACAAAAATTTCATAATATTTACCAAAATTTGAACCATTGGATTTCATTCCTCAAAACACAATTTTTCCACAGCTTATCAGGACGCAATCTTAATCCGAGTCATCTTCTGTGTAGCTTGAACTACTAGTGACTCTTCCAATCTCTTGTCGCACAAACCGGTTAAGTAAAGTACCGGAATAGGATGGCGTGTCAGGATAATCCTTATTCTGCCCATTCACAATCCAGTCTAATCGATCAAGTGCGCGACCAAAAATTGGTTATAAGCACTGATTGTATCTTTTATCATGAAATACTCGGCCACACTATTTACAAGCACCAAGTCTCTTGGCACGATGGCGTTTAGCAAAAGTGCTTTTGCTATAGACAGGTTTTACTTGCTGTTCTCGGATATCATTTTTCTTTACTAGTCTTACTTTTCTCATGATCACATTATGCACATCTGATGGAAAAGTGCGCAGAGCTTCTAGACTAAACTAAAAAAATTTAACATCCATAATTTCTAAGCTTCAAGACTCACTATCCGGTTCTTTAATGTCTGCCAGTCACAAAGATTAATTAAACTGACCCTCAGACATATAATAATACAAGGTACATTATATGATCAAAACATCAAATAGTAGCACAAAGAACAGCAAAAAATTTTAAAATTTACGGTACAGATACGATTATAACAACAGAATACGAACAAAATATAGAATACGAACAAAATACCAACTGTGAACTGCAGGTTTTCACACCCCCCAAACTAAACTGAACATTGTCCCCAATGTATCGATTTTACCAATATAGATCTTTGAAATGAGGTTGAAAAGTAGAGACCTGTACTTTAGTAGATACCTACAAACCAAAATGGAACCATTAATCCTTTTTGCGTAGATCTGAATCAAAGGTGGGCTTGTAAGCCTTGTGTGTGAGTGCGAACAACCGTAGGATACCCATAAAAAGATAGAATACAACAATATAAATCATGAGAACAGGGATTTGTTCCTCAGGGTACATGGTTTCGCTCGGGTTTGCAGAAGAATAGAAAATAAAGACGAAGAAGAAATGAGAAGAAGAAGACGAAAAAGGAGAAAAGGAAGAATAAGGACAGTGAAGTGGACACAAAGTGGAGATTGAGAAATGAAATAGGCCGGTGTGAGAGTGTAATAGAGACAGGTGGGGAAAAATAGGAAATGAGGGTGGGGGTGTCATGATAAGGTATCCTCAGGTCGGGTTTTTTTCTGATCCGATCTTTTTGAGTGTCGGCAGGTGTGATTCTCGGAGGGATATTCGGGTTCCATTAAAATAATGGTTTTCACATTTTTGACAAAGTCCTCCAAAAATAGTTTTAACCTCTGGCCATTAACAGTAAAGATATTACTGTTTGATGATTTTCTACTTCTATTGCCCCATGATCAAATTCCTCTTTGGTAGTGTATGGACTAGTCCCCCTTGATTTTAATTTTTCAAGAAAAAGATGGAATCTTGATTTAAACAACATGACTTTCTAAAAAGGTTCAAAAGACTTCCAAACATTATTTTTGTCATGAAATTTTTTTATCCTGGCTTTGGCAATTTTAATATTCTCATATGCTCCACTTTTCTGTTCCACTTTCATAGGTAGGTGACAAATCTTTCCATGGGATATGTGCTGTAATTCAGACTTTGGCGGCTTATCACTTGATGAGATCGATTTTGTGCCTTTTGATGAATGTTTCTTGAATTTGGGTGCCCATGTCTCAACAGCATGAGTGGGGCATCTTTGTGGATTTGAGTCATCATTTTCTGACTCAGAGGTGCCTAGTTTAGGCAGACATGTTGTAGCAAAGGGTTCGCCAAGGGTCTCTTCCACATGTTCATGAATTAATGACCTAATGAAAAACATTTCTTTCACTCCTTTGTCCTCACCTGATTGCTTAGCAATATTAAGAATGTTCAGCTCAAGGGTCTTATTTTCAAAGGTCAATTTCATCACTCCATTCCTGCAATTGATTAGTGCATTCGAAGTTGCTAGAAAGGGTCGACCAAGAATAATGAGAATTTGGTTTTCTGGATTTATTGCTGGCTGAGTGTCTAGAACAATGAAATCAACAGGGAAGACAAATTTATCCATTTGGATAAGTACATCTTCAACAATGCCCCTAGGGATTCTGACAGATCTGTCTGTCAACTGGAGTGTGATACAAGTGGGTTTGAGTTCTCCCAGTCCCAATTGCTGGTAGACAGAGTAGGATAGCAAATTAACACTAGCGCTAAGATCTAACGGTGCTTGTTTTAACTTGGAGTCTCCAATGGTACATGGCACAGTTGGACGTCCAGGATCCTTGTATTTTGGAGGGTTTTTACATTGAAGCAAGGCACTGGCTTGTTCTATCAGAAATACTCTTTTTTGGACATTCTGGCTTCTCTTGACTGTACACAAGTTTTTTAAAAACTTGGCATAAGATGGGACCTATTGGATTGCATCCAGAAGTGGACTGTTGATTTTTACTTGCTTGAACAGCTCGTGAACTTCTGGGTTGTTGTTCACTTTCTGGGCCTTTTTGAATCTATGAGGAAAAGGAGCTGGAATCGAATATGAAGGTTCTTTTGGTTTTGGTGATTCTAGCTCATGCTCAATTGGTTCAGTGGGTGGGCTGTCTCAGGTCTTGATCTTGGAATTAACATATTTTTGATTGTTTTATCAATGACCTTGCCACTCCTCAGTGTGGTGATAGATTGAGCTTGGCCTTGTGGGGTATCCATGATTGACGGGTTTCCCACCTGGAATTGGCCATGTGGTAGTTTTGGTTGGGCAGAAAATTTGCCTTTTTCTTGTGTGCTCATGGATTGGGTCAACCTTTGATTGTGGCTTTTAAGATCTTCAAAGGAATGGGTGGTCTGTGTTTTGAACTTAGCGAAGATTGGGTGGACTGGGCATTGAAATTCATTTGGGTTTGCATGAACTAGTTCAGTGTATCTTCAAGGTTCCTCTTGTGTGGTGGTTGGTATGGTTGATATGTAGGAGATCCTTGAGGTGGTGGATGGGAATTTTGTGGTTGGTACATGGGAATTGGTTGTGTATTCCTCCAACTGAAGTTCGGGTAGTTTCGCCACCCTAGATTGTAGGTTTAAGAGTACAGGTTGGAGTAAGGCTTGCTGAAGTTAGAGATTGCATTTGTCTGTTCCAGCAAGACTTCTTTGAACGTAGGGATGGTAGGATAGCCCCTAGTAGGATGTCCTGTCAACGCACAGATCCCACACACTTGTTCTGTGGAAGGGCCATTATCAATTTGATGAACTTTTTTCATCTCTAAAGCTTCAAGCTTTCGAGACAAAGTAGACATTTTTGCTCTCAGGTCATCATCTTTTTTTAAGAAATATTTTTTCCTTGGAAAGTGGATGGTCTAGACTCGACGGTGGTAGGAGCGGTTGAGTCCCACATCTGAGAACTATCAGATATGGTGTCAAAGAAATAGAACGCCTCCTCCAGACTTTTACCCATAAACTCTCCTTGTGCCATCATTTCAACAAACTGACGTAGTCTAGTTGGCAAGGAGTCATAGAAAAGTCCTACCAAAGTCCAATTTTCAAAAGAGAAGTGGGGGCAGTCTTGGAGTAGATCTTTGAATCTCTCCCAACTTTGATAAAAAGTTTCTCCTTTTACCGAAAAATTCATGATTTGTCTTTTGAGTGTATTTATTTGGTGTAAGGGAAAAAACTCTCTAAAAAATTCATTCTGAAAAGTCTGCCAATTGGGCATGGAAAAAGCTTTTAAAGAATTTAGCCATTGTTTAGCTTTATCCCTTACAGAGAAAGGGAAGTTTCATTATGGCCAGTTCAGAATTATCTTGAAATGTTCCACACACTTCTTCGAAATCCTTCATATGTAGGTATGGATTTTCTGTCTCCAATCCATGAAAAATAGGTAGTAGCAGTGCTGTCCCCGGCATTACAGTAAAGGGGGCATCTGGAGGAAATACAAAATACGAGGGTACACTGTTTCTTGTGGGATTCAAGTAATCCCGCAAAGTTCGAACATTAGGCACTTCTTCATCCCTCGGAGGAACGTCTCCGTTTCTTTCATTGTTTGCTATTATACTCTCACAAGAGTCTGCTATTGATCTAGGTGAATTTGGTTCAGATTGGTTCACAGACCCAGAAGATTATGCCGGCAAATTTTTGTAGTGAGGAGCTTTCTCAGACATAAAAGAAAAGAAAAAAATAAAACAAAGTTATTCACAATTATTCACAGAAAATGTCTTTTTACCTTTTTCCTTAAAAATACTTTTTTAATAAGTTCCCCAGCAACGGCGCCAAAAACTTGACTTGATCTGAAATGTGTACACCCAAGTACAGGCGATCAAGTTGTAGTAATATCCGGTTTGAGTCTGGAGTCGAATCCACAGGGAACTTGTTGTGTTGGTGTTTCAAAATAATCAGTAAAGGAGAGCAATTGATTGTAACCTTGAGATTTTAGGATGGTGAGATGTGGGTGATTTCCTGAACAGAATATTGAATCTTCTTCAAGAAAGTTTACAAGGTAAATGAAAATAAAGTCACTCTTTAGTTCAAGGATCGGGACATGTATTTAATTATCTGGTTTATTATAATTATGCTTGATAACTCAACTAACTCCCGTGTCAATGGTGAGTTAATCGGAAGATAAAGATGACCTATTAAGATCATGGTTCCGATGTTCTTACTAGAAGTTTACAAGAATTATTTGCACCGAGAGTTATCGTGTCCACAAATAATCAAGTATTTCTTCATGACATCCAACCATGACTTTAATATTTCATCCTTTTAAATGAAGCTTGACAATGGGGATGATTAAAGGGTAGTCATGAAGATCTAGCCGGGGTACTTGCCTTGAAACTAGGAGTCTTTCCATGCAAGAGTCATCCGTGTCATAAAAAGACCATCGATTATACAAAGTACCTTAGCTTTGTTAGATACAATCAATCATCCAATAAACAAGGGGATATGAACATTAAGCATTAGAACAATACATAATATAACCTCCGGATAATCAATACATGTCCTTCACCTCTTACTAAAGAGTGAATGAGAAACTACTCACGCTTCATAGCTTTGGTAAAGCTAGAAAAGTGAGTGATACTCATCCCTCTAAGTAGATGACTCCACAAAGCAAAAGTACAGGTAATGAGGAGCTAATCTTCAACAAAGAATGAGTGAATCACGTTCCACCCTTCACAGCTTTGGTAAAGCTTTAGAAAAATGGAAGGGTTTCACTACTCTAAGCAAGAAGGGAGCTCAAATAATGAAAGTGCAAGACATAATTAAAAGCATGTATGTAAAAGCATAAATGTAAAAACTAGAAGTAAATAAAGACATAAATGTAAAGACTCAATGTAAATAAAGAACATAAATATAAAGACTGAATGTAAAGAAAGGAATTACAACTCTTAAGCAAATGTAAATGTACGCATTAACGGAAAGAAAAGGAATGAGAATTTGAACTTCCCCACTCTCTAACAAAGAGATAATACTAAGACAATTAAAAGAACTACAATTGAGAAGTGTTGGCTACTAAATGTTGAGTGCCAAGTCCTCCCCCTTTGATCAACAAACTAAGGGTATATATAGGCAAGGAGAAGGCAGGGGAGGGGGTAAAAGAATAGAGCAGGGCGTCAAAGTCAAAGTGAAAAGCCAACCACTCTGCAGGCAGTCTGTCAATACCGTTCGAACGGTAAATGGAGTTCAAACAGTTTCTCTGTCTTTGCTCTCTATCGTTCAAATGCCAAATGGAATCAGTGCCCACCAGTTAGGTCAGAAGACACGTGGTTCTCAGAAAAAATCTTCTTCCAAGTCTTTGTGCAAATCTCCCTCTAGGTCCTTGCAGAATCTTGACTGGTCTTTCCAATAATTCCAGGTGCGTTCGAACGGTGGTTGCCGTTCGAATGTGGCACTCAAGTGCTTGGGCCTTTTGACTGCAAATCTGCAAGTTTGCAACACGTCATGTCTTCAGTCAGTCTGATCTTGTCCTTGCTTTAGTGGACGTTCGAACATTTATTACCGTTCGAACGTAGTACTTGAATCTCCGGGGCCTTGGGTTTTATCTGCAACACAGATTATAATATCTGTCCTGGTTTCTCATGACTGTTCGAACGGTTTTTAACGTTCGAACGTTGCTTCCTTGTTTCAAACTTTTACAATTTGTTCCTTAAAATGCTGTGATTGCCTTCAAAGGTACTTTTTGGTGCCTTTGAACCCTTGTTCACTTTAAGACTTGAAATATCATTACTTAAACTCCACTAAAGCACAATTAGTCCAAAACGGGGCATAAGAATATGCTATATTTGAGTATTAATCAAGCTCCCCTAAGATGGGCCGAGCAGATCTACATTTACAGGAATGATGATACTACTAGAAGTTAAGTTTCTATTCGAAGACCGAGCCCACAAATAAGCCATAAATAACCCTTGTGTTTATGGCCCTAAGTCGATACTTCCTAAAGCATATAAGAGAGGAAATATATATGATTTCTTGCTAGGCATTCATTGAAAAATTGCTAAGAAAACAAAAAATGATTCTCATTTAAAAACTAAGATACAAATCACATCAAAAAGTGATCAAGTGACCATGTCTGTTATATTAGAAAAAGATGAAAGAACTATTCTAAGATTGATCAAGAAGCAGGTGGTTGAGAGGAACTGGGAAGAGAGTTCCTTGAATAAGGTTTAGAAGATCTAGGCACCCCAGCCTTGGCTAGGGCAGCCAACCAACCTTTGCTGAAAAATGCATCTTGGATCTTAGGGATCTGCAGCTCCTGGTTTTCCTCTGTCTTCTCTAGACTTTCATTGTAAGCAACATCTTCCCTCTCTTTTTCCTCAGATTTATATTGATCGTACCCTTAAAGAAGATTAGAGTAGTCGAGCTGAGATTGGGTAAGCTCTACATTGGCTTCATGCTCGGACTCTTTCAATTGCCCAACTTCAGAAGAAAGCTTCTTGTTCTCTTTAGAAAGGATTTGGTTTTGAGCCTGGAGAAGCTTCACTTCTTCACAAAGCTTGGCATATTCCTCATCAGTACTCTCCTTTTTGTCTAAAGCAGAAGATCGGGCGTGGATGTCGTCTTTCATCGCTTTATCTTTACGGGCAATCCGAGCCCCGACCTCATGAGCTTTTTACAAACCCTTAAATAAGATGGGATTAACTTAGAAACATTGTTTAAAAGAAGGCGTTGAAGAAAGGAAAAAAGGAAAAGCGAAGCTTACCAAGACCATGTGTTGGATTGCCTGACGAGAAACTTCATCATCAGTCAGGGCCTCGTTCATTGCCAGATCTCGAGGAAGGATCACCTCTCTAGCCACTCCAACTGCCACATTGAAATTTTCTATGGCAGAGTCCTTAGCTATTATCTTTCTCCTTTTCGCCCGAAATATTGGTCGGAATGGAGTAACGGTTGGATGTGGAGATGTGCTCGGCGCAGTATCAGAAACCCTTCGCCTCTTTGGAGCTGGATCTTCAGCAGGCTCAAAGATAGAATCATCTTCAGGCATTGAAGGCTCATTTGAGGGGGGATCAAACTCAAAAGAAATTGAAGTATCCAAGTTTTTCGGCCCGCCCAGCAGTCCATCATTTAACACGTTAGCTCCAGTTTCGACTGTCCCAGCAGGAACCTCGGCTGAAGGCTCCTCGTCAACAAAAATGTGGGGCTCGGGCACTATCTTTGATGATTCAGTAGTTGGGCTCGGGTCCACGGTGGACAAGAAGTCCAAGAAATTCTTCACTGTCCTACGACCCGAAGCTGCTAAGGAAGCCCTTTTTTTTCTCGAGACATCTTCTCCCGAACCTCCTAGATGGCGTCCTGATCTGCGGCCAAAGTAGCATTGGGTCGACTCGGAACGACGATGAACGACGTATAGCTTGGAGTGTATCCGAGCAATGTATGGGCGGCTCGGCAGAACAGCGATTCATTAAAACTCCAGACTTTCTGAAGTTGATCTAGCTTAACTGAAGACTCTGGGACTTTGCCCTTTATAGTTTCGCCCGTGGAGAGGAAAACCCAGGTCAAAAAAAAAGGGGGGTTAACAAGTGGTAACACATCAAATACCTGGCGTGCCTTCTTCATACGGACAACGGTAGGACGGAACAGCACCAGCAGCGTACTCCCAATTCCCAGAAACAAAGACAATGTTGTTTTCATGACCTTTTTTGGAATCTGGAAGATGAGTGACCAAATAGCGGTTCTTCTTCCTCACTGATAAATCGTAATTGTCTCCAGCGGCCTTGAGAATATAACAGTGGAGTATCTCCCATAATCCTAAACTCAGGTTCAGAATCTTTTTCAGAGAGCACACCCCCATGACGATTCGAAAGAAGTTGAGACAACATTGGAGGGGGCAAAGTTTGGCAGCAGAGAGCACCCAGATCAGAAGCGGGTCAAGAGGGAATCGTACTCCTCCTTCAGTAATCGCACGAGTTGGGATGGGAATTAACTCTCTGGTGCCTATCAAGGGCTCATCCTTCCCATTATTACACGTATTCTAGCATTAATTGGGCTCACGTGATGTTGAGAAGAATTAGCAGGTGACCGAAGACCTGAAGTCCTTTGCCAGCTCTGTTATCTAACCGACCTAGTTGGTGGTTCGGTAAGATCAGCAATAAGTCGGCTCTCTTTGCTATCAAGTTCATGCGTCGGTGGAACCAAAAAAAACAAGAGCTCGTTTGTATCGATCCAACTTCTAAAAAGTGTTTGACAAAGAAAGAGAAGAGCTTGGTTTGTACCAAGTCGAGAAGATTAACATGTGCATCATATATTGGATGTGTTCGGCCTTTACTGTCCGAGCTGTTTCAAACGGTAGACAGAAAGATAAAGAACCGCCTAAAATTTAGGCAATCAGATAAATGAAGGAGACGAAATCAAAGATATCTAGAGAGATTGTAGGAGAAGTATCAATAACTTCCCAAAATCAAATACTGAAAGAAAGGAAGGTGTGCCAATACTGTCTATAAAAAGCACAAGAATCCAAGGTGAATGGTACGCTAAACCCTCATTGTCTTCTAGCAATTCCTACGTTTCGTTACTCACTTAAGCATCAGAGTGCATTCGATCAAAGCACTTCGATCCTGGGCAGTTTATTCATTTTGCAGGAGGAAGGTTGGGAGGTAAAGCATAGACACCACAAATCGAGTGTTGATGGTAATATTTTTTGCCTCTACAGTGATGATACACAAAACGACTTTGCACACAACCTGTTAAGTGTGAGTAATAAATGTAGTATCTAAAGTAGGAAGATAATGAGACACAAGTAATTTATAGTGGTTCGGTCGGGGACACCTACGTCCATTTTTAATGTCTGTCGCTGGGAAGTTTATTAACTCCAATGTGTTGGGAGAACGGAGAATTACAAGAGAGGAAGAAGGGGTGAACTTGATTTTCTGAAATGCGTCCAAGTGTTGGTGGGGCTTACAATTTATAGTGGCCCTCTAACAGGTTGGGGTGAATATTCAACAACTACTCCTGACTTCTTCCCAACGTGCGAGGTTGTTGAGACGTTCTCCATGAGATTCGGTCAAAGAGGTTGTGAGGGTTGACTGTTTCCTTGGCAGTGCAGATAAGACTCCCATAATTGGTCTTGGGCCACTTTGAGTTTGGTGGATCTTTTGTAAGGTTGGGCTTCTCAATTGAGATTGGGCTTTCCACATGGATTGGGCCATTTGGGCTTGACCCATCATTTGCCATCCAATGCCTCTATCCAATAAACTTGGAGAGGGGAGCATTTAATTGAATTTGAATTCTAACCCACGAAGACTCCTCTCTATCTCCTGCTATGTCCATGTTGCGCTACGATAGGTCGCGGGGATCGACCTGCCCGGTCAGGTGGCGAGGGCTCGGGGGCAGTGCCCTTGGACCTTAAACGATTTTTTGAATCAGACACCAAGGTTCCTTCTTCATTCTTGATGTAGTTTGTCTTGCTGATCACCTCAAGTCTTTTCTATTTTTGCTTGGATTTTTAAGAGAGCCTTTGATTCTTGATTTGGGCTTTTCTCTCTTCAAAAGCCCTAGGCTATAAATAGGATCTTCTTTCTTATTGCACTCCTTCTTGAAAACCTTAAGAGTTTAAGTTCTACCCATTCCATTGCAACTTGGGAGAAAGAAAAACTCATCTTAAAATTTTCCAATCACACATAGGTGAAATCTTTGAGCTTGAGTTCTTTGATTAATGGTGACTGGAGAGAAAACCTATATGGTCATTGAAGAGGAAGCAAGCCGAACAACCGAGCACCTCTCAGTTTTCCATGTCGAATCTGCTATGCATTTGAGCCCCTCTCGATCCCCTATGGATTTAGGTGAGGTGAGCCAAGGCAATAGAGTGCTGGGTGCCCCATCTAGCGGTGACCCAGGTGGCTTAGGTGCACAAGGCAGAACGAGAGAGGAGTAGGGGCGCCGAAAGAGGGGCGAATAGATTTGGCAGCTGGCGAGGCTATCCAGACCGCGGTTGGGCTAGTGCTGGGGGTGAGTGGGCACGTGGCAGACGAACAGCTTTGTCTGGGCGCCCATTCAGATAGTTCAGGCAGACAGTCCAACGTGAGGAATGTTGTACAGACGCCTTTAGGCGTTGATCTGTCTACTTTGGGCGAGCAGTGCAGCGTGGAGAGATCTGGGCATGCGCTTTTAGGCGTTGATTTGTTTACTTTGGGTGAGCCTAATGTTGATCTGTATGCTATGGCTAGGCGTGCACTAGTTGTGTGCGAAAAGAAATTCTGAGCGCCCATCTGGGCGTTATCTGGAGCACAATAGGCAAGCAGGAGGTTGGACAGGGGGTTGATTTTTGTGTGCTGCCACCAAGAGCTCTCCTTTTTGGTGAGCATAAAGGCCTGTGCTCCCCTTCAAGAGCTGGGCTGCCTCGTTTAGGTGAGCAAAAGGGGTCATGCATCTCTCCAGGTGCTGGGACGAATGCTACAGGCTACAAAGAAATTTTTGGCGCCACTTTTGGTGATCACAATATGACTCCACCAAGTGTGACTTCTCAAATCCAAATCACTTGAGACCTCCCAAATGGTGGCTCAGGCCATTCTTTACGACCCCGAAATAAGAAATGTAAAGGCAAATTGACCTTGGATGATAACGGGTCTAAGGTGAACACCCTTTTCAGTTTGCTCGATTCTGAGGCTGATATCTCGAGGCTTATTTTTGCCTATCATATTCCTCCCACCGTGCTGTGTCGCCGGGCCAAGAAGGGTGAGCTTGCTTACGACGGCTCCTTTGACAACATTGTCATCTACGAGGAGATGCTCGAGGCCGGGTTCAGGTTCCCCATGTCCTTTCCCATTTGTGAAATTCTACATTATTTTTCCTTGACTCCGGGGCGGTTAGTGCCTGACGGTTGGAGAGTCCTGTTGGACTTTCTTGTATTATGGAGGAAAGTGCATCATGAAGATGATGCTTCTCCTGTACTAAATAGGGGGTGGTACTATTTTACCACTAGAAGTGGTACGGTGCTCATGGGGCTACGCTCCAATTGCCACAGTTGAAAATCACACTTCTTCTTTGTCGGCGGAGAGTGGGCTGCAGAAGCCAATAAGGTTTTGGTTCCAACCTGATGGGATGCTGCTAGGAAACCCGGTACGTCCTGCATTTGCCCATTTTTTTCATGTAAGTATGTTCATCATCTCTTTGCAGACATGCCTGTGCTCTCCAAAGATCAAAAGTTGCAACTGAAGGCCATAAGGGCTTGTCCTGATAAAGACATGGTGACTCTTTTTCCCAAGGATGATGGGGTCAAAGGATCCCTTCCAATTCGTGCTAAGGCCGCTGTTTCCTCCGCGAAGTCTGGTGGCTCTTCTTCGAAGAGGAAAGGTGAGTTGATTCCTCTTACCCTCATCTTTTACTTGGTTTTTTTAATTCGACACTTATGTTCTTCGCAGCTATATATAGGTGAGTGGTTGGATCTCGCCTCTCTGATAGGAGTCCTCCTCCCTCCAAGGTGTCCAGGACGAACGATGCCTGAGGCGGGTTCTTCTTATGCACCCCTTTTGATAGATCCTCAGATATGTTCTCGTCAAATGACTCCGCCAGTTGCTACTCTAGAGACTTTCTTACCGGGCACAACCTCTACTCCCCCGTCTCCTCCTTGCGTGGGAACTTCTGAAGAGGCACTGCTTTGGTCTCGTCTCATGCTAGGCAACCTGGCAGTCATCAGAGAAAGATTTTGGAGGTTTTTGTTTCTCCTCGAAGTTAACTAGATTAATACTCTAAGCACCGAGAGGAATGTCAACATATACTTGGAAGGCCTGGCTCAGGTAAGGGTTTGCTATTCCTTTTTTATCTAGTCCTTTCTCATGTCTTTTATCATCCCTCTGTCTTTTAGTTTTTTCAGGTTTCGACTATGTGTCTTTGCTTGTTTTCAAGAGCTTATGCCTACGACACACTGAGGTAGGAACTTCTTGCTACTTAGGTGAAGATTACTGAGCTCGAAGCTGCTGGCAGGACTTCCAAGAATGAGCTTGTGTTGGCGCATGAGAAAGCGTCAAGGCTTGAGTCTGAGCTTTCGGCGTCCTATGAGAGGGATGCGCTCAGAGAGGATGATCTTGTTGCGGCCTATAAGAAGGCGTCCAAAGTTGAGTCTGAGCTTTTGGCATCCCGAGAGAGGGATGGGCTTAGAGAAGATGAGCTAGTTGTGGCCCGCGAGAGGGAAACTAAGCTTGAGACTGAGCTTTTGGCGACCTGTAGGAGGGGCGCCCTCAGGGAGGCTGCTGTGGAGGCAGAGTTGAAGGCGGCTCATGAGAGAGCTTCACAGGCTGAGGAGAGGGCTGCCATAGCTAGAAGGGACTTAGTGAATGGCCTTGCAGATGCCTTCATTGATGGTTATGAGAAGCTCCAAGGAAAGATTTTTGCTGATTTCCATGACATTGACTTTTCAAGCTTCGTGCCTATTGAGGCGCTTGATGATAGTGGTGGGAGCTCTGATGATGCTGAGGATGACGATGATGAGGTGGAGAACGACCATGAGATCAGTTAGAGTGTTAGGGACCTTTATTTTTTTTAAGAAAAGGTAATTTGTAGCCTTGTTTTTGTATTGATACTCCTTTGAAATGAAATGCAAAGATCGTTTTTTGAGTAAAGCATAGAAAGTTTTATTATTGATCTACTGCTTATATAAAGCAATATTGGGTACTAATCCCAAAAAGTACATTAAATATTGGGTAATGACCCCAGAAAAGGTAGAAAGTAAAATCAAGTCCCCAACTTTCACTACTTTGACGCTCTCAAGGTGTCATTGGTAATACTTCTTCAAGTGCTCCACGTTCCATGGATGGAGTAAGATCTTCCCATTAGAATTCTGGATCCTGTAGGTGCCTGGTCTCACCACCTCTTTTATGAGGTAAGGTCCTTCCTAATTTGGTCCTAGCTTCCCTTCGCGTGCATCCTTTGTGGCAAGGATCACTTTCTTGAGGACCAAATCCCCTGGTTGGAAGGAATGAGGCTTCACTCTCGAATTGTAGTATCTCACCATGCATCGTTGGTACTCTGCGTTGCGGACCATGGCCATCTCCCTTGCCTCCTCCACCAAGTCGAGGTTGATACAGAGTCCTTACTCATTGGTGATGGGGTTGTGATGCTGGACCCTTAGAGAGTGCACCCCTATCTCCACAGAATAATCGCCTCAGTTCCAAAGGCGAGAGAGAAAGAGGTCTCCCCAGTATGAGTTCTCGGTGTAGTTCTATAGGCCTATAATACACCTAGGAGCTCATCCACCCAAAGGCCCTTCGTTCTTTCGAGCCCTTTCTTTAAGTTACGTAGCACTGTTCTCACCATGACTTTTGCTTGCCCATTTGTTTGCAGGTGTGCTAGATTAGAGTGGGGTTGCTTTATCTGAAGATCGGAGTAGAAGGTGTTGAGGAGCATAATGTAGAATTACTTTATATTATCACTAATAATGGCGTGGGGTATCCCAAAGCGGCAGACTAGATTTTTTCAAATAAAGTCTTTAACCTTTGAGTCTGTTATTTTTGCCAGGGGTTCTGCTTCTGCTCATTTTGTGAAATAGTCTACTGCTACAACTAGAAACTTGCACTGTACTCTCATAAGAGGTAGGGGACTTAGGATGTCGATGCCCTATTTGGAGAAAGGCCACGGACTGAAACGGTTGTAAGCTCTTCTGGTGGTTGTCTAGACACAGTTGCGAAGCGTTGACATTTGTCACACTTCCTAGAGAACTTCTAGGCGTCCCTTACCATGAAAGGCTAGAAGTAGCCTTATCTGAGTGCCTTGTGGGCAAAGGAGCGCCCTATAAAGTGGTTCTCACAGATCCCCTCGTGGATCTCTTGTAAGGCATAGTGAGCTTCTTCGGGTGAAAGGCACCGCAATAACGACAAGGAATAGCCTTTCTTGTACAAGGTATTCTGCAGGATGGTGAACTTGGAGGCTCTCATTCTCAGCTTCCTAGCCTGTAGAGGATCACTTGGCAGCACACCCTCTTGGAGGTATGCCCTTATTGGAGTCATCCAATTTGACTCAACTGATGCACAGTTGACATGTATGACTTCCTTATTCAACTTGCTCGGCTCGAATTGGTAACCAATGAATGCTGGTTCTCCTAGTGGGGCTTCTACGGATGAGGCGAGCCTGGCTAGTGCATCTACGGCCATGTTGTCTTCTTTGGGGATGTGGCTTATCTGGAAGTAGTAGAACTTTGTAATCATGTTTCTTGCCATGCCAAGGTATTCTTGCATCATGGCTCCTTTAGCTTCGAACTCTTCCTTTACTTGATTAACTATCAGCTGAGAGTTTCTGTAGGTGGCGAGGTGTTGAGCTTCCATTTCAACTGCCAATCTTAATTTAGAGAGGAAGGCTTCGTATTCTGTCTCATTGTTTGAAGCAATAAAGTGGAGCTTCACTACATACTTGAGAGTGGTGTCATCTAGGCTAATCAAGATTAGGCCTGCTCCTCCTCTTTCACTGGTTGATACATATAGTTTTCAAAGTAAAGAGAAGAGGACTTGGAAATTAAAGTGGGGGCCTGGGCACCAGATGGGGCTTGGGTGCCTGGAGGTGCAGCTTGGGTGCTAGATGGAGCGCTTAGGCGCCTGATGATGAAGGCTGAGAGCCTGGGGAGGAGATCTGGGCCCCTGAACTGATGTAAGCGCCGATTTTGGGCACTTGAGAGTCCCTGCTAGGCTTCTGGGTGTCCCTATTGGTTGTTTGGATATCCTCGTGGTTCTCTTCCTCTGCTGGTGTAAGTTCAACGATAAAATTAGCTAGAGCTTGTGCTTTGATGGTTGCTCTTAGTTGGTATTGAATATCAAACTCACCAAGTTTCACTGCCTGCTTAAGAAGTCTGTCGGATACGTCCAACTTCCCCAGAACTCTTTTTAGAGGTTGGTCTGTGACGACAACTATGCTGTGACTCTGAAAGTAATGTCGTAGTTGTCTTACCATTGTGACTAGAGCGAGCGCTAGTTTTTCTACCCACGAAAACTTCACCTTTGCTCTCCGGTAGGCCCTGCTCACGTAATAAATAGGCTTCTGCACTCCATTATCGTTTCTGATGAGCACGAAACTTAATGCTGATAAGGAAGCAGAAAGGTATAAATGGAGAGCTTCTCCTGGAGTGGCATGTGACAAGAGGGGAGGTGTAGCCAGGTAGGCTTTGAGGTTTTGGAAGACCTCCTCTGCCTTAGGTTACCATTCAAAAGCCTTTCGGAGAATTCTGAATAAAGGGAGACATTTGTCTGCAGATTTGGATACGAACCTATTAAGTGTTGCGATTCTCCCATTGAGGCGCTGGAGTTCCTTGGTTGAGGAAGGTGATTTCATGTCGAGGATGACCTTGATCTTGTCGAGATTCGCCTTAATTCTCCTCTAATTGACCCTAAAACCCAAGAATTTTTCTGACCCCACGCCAAAGGCACATTTCTCAGGATTCAGCTTCATGTGGTAGGAACTTAGGACATTGAAAGTTTTGTGGAGGTGGTTAATGTGGTCCTCTATGACGAGGCTTTTCACCAACATGTCGTCCACGTAAACCTCCATCGTTCGCCCGATTTGAGACTGAAACATTTTGTTCACTAGCCACTGGTAGGTTGCTCCTATGTTCTTCAGTCCAAAGGGCATGGCTTGGTAGTAGTAGGTTCCTTTCGGAGTGATAAATGGTGTCTTCTCCTGGTCTGGGGGGTACATGCTAATCTGGTTATACCCAGGTACACGTCTAGGAAGGTGAGAAACTCATGTCCCGTAGTGGCGTTGATGAGGAGGCCGATCCATGGCAGCGGGTAGCTGTCATTTGGGCACGCTTTGTTGAGTTCTGTGAAGTCAACGCAGAGACGCCACTTTCTATTAGAATTAGTGACCATTACCATGTTGGAGAGTTACTCCAGATATGCCACTTCTCTGACTGCCCCATTATTTATTAGCTTTCCCACCCTTTGTCCATAACTTGGGCCCTTTCAGTGGAGGCGCCCCTTAGCTTTTGGCGAACAGGCTTGTGATGCAGATCAACATTGAGGCAGTGCATGGCCACTTTTGGGTTGATGCCCTCAAGATCTGCACGTGACCATGCAAAGACGTCTATGTTACGTCTCAAGAAGTCTATTAGCTGGTGAACCAGATCTTTAGTAAGGGAGTAGTCAATGTACACTCTTTTGTATGGATGTTCCTTGTCATAGACCACAGGGGTGTGCTGCTCAACTGGTTCTCCTCTTTCTATGGTGGAGTCATCCCTTGGGTCTAGGACCTCTACTTGCAATGCCTCTTGTGACTTCCTGACCTTCATAGAGGAGACATAGCACTCCCTTGCTACTACCTGGTCTCCTCTAACCTCTCCGACTCCATTCGGGGTTGAAAAACGGAGGATGAGATGATAGGTAGAGGGTACAACTCTCAATATGTTAAGAGCAGGTCGCCCTAATGTAACGTTGTAGGCTGATGGACAATCTATTACTTGAAAGTTGACCATGACAGTGGAGCTTCAGGGTGCTGCTCTTGCTGTGAATGGTAGGGTAATGGACCCTAGGGGATACACCTTTTCACTAGAAAACCCAATGAGGGGTGATTTGATAAGCTGCAGTATTTTCCTACTCAGGTTGAGCTTGTCATAAGCTTCTGCGAATAGGATATCTGTAGAGCTGTCGTTATCTACCAGGATCTTGCGCACTTGGAAATTGGCAACGGTCATGGTGAGCACCAGGCGGTTGTCATGTGGGTGCGAAATTCCTTCCAAGTCCTTATCTGAAAAGGATATGACTTCGGTGGTGCCTTAGATGAGCGCCCCTCATCAAGGTGCCTCGCCTTTCTAGCGTGGGCCTTCATGGCAGAGAGTGACTCTCCACCTCCTGCAAGCCCTCCGGAGATAGTGTGAATTTCTGTAATAGGTTGCGGATCTTCTTGGTTGTGATTGTGAGGTGGTGGCGGCTGCCCTCTGCCAGCTATATACTGGCAAAGGTGACCATGTTGAATGAGGTCCTCAATTTGCCTTTTGAGGTCGTAGCAATCGTCGGTGTCGTGATCATGGTCGTGGTGAAAGCGATAATACTTATTTAGGTTCCTACGGTTTGGAGGAGACTTCATCCTCCCAAGCCACTTTACTGCGGGGTCATTCTGAATCTGGCATAGGATGTGCCCAACAGTGGCGTTGAGGGGAGTAAAGACTTGTCGGTCCCTCTGAGGGGCTGAACCTAGCTGGTCTTTGACGAGAACTCTCTTTGTTCTGTTGTTGTGCTTGTTGCTAGTCTCCTTCTTGTCGTCCCTCTCTCTTTCCTTCCTCTTTTTCCCAGATCGGGATGACTCACCTCACCTGGCCCTTCATGTATTTCTAGGCCTTTGCTAACAAATCTGCATACTTTTTGGTGGGCGTTTCATCACTGAGAAAAGAAAACTTGACGAGTGGAGGCCTCCCAAGAAGGCGGTCATAGTCGTTTTGTTGTCGGGCTCATCAACTTGGAGTACCTTCCTGTCAAAACGAGTGAGGTAGCTCCTCATACTTTCCTCTTGGTCCTGTTTTATGCTAAGTAGGTGGGTGACAGGTTTCTGGTGGTGGAACCCTCCAATGAAATGCGATACGAATGACCTGCTAAGCTCAGCAAAGGAGACAATGGAGGCTAGGGATAGCTTAACAAACCATTTTCGAGCGGACCACTTCAATGTGGTTGGGAACGCCTTGCACATGATTTTGACTGGTACATTGTGCAACTGCATCAGCGTTTTGTAGGTGTCGAGGTGATCTACTGGGTCCTTTGTTCTGTCAAAGGTCTCCACAGAGGGTATTTTGAACTTCTGAGGGAGGGTGTAGTTCGCCACGTCGGCCTTTGAAAGGTGTGTCTGTACGCCTTACCAAGTAGTCCACTATCTCGGGTCTCTGTGACTTCATTACGTTGAAGACATTGCCCAGTTGATTTTGTACTTCCTTGATTTTCTCGTTCCAATGATTGAGGGCTTCCCTAGAATGATCATAAAAATGACTCCCATGCTCCATGCTCTAGTTTTCACCCTCATCCTCTTGGAGATGTGGGTCTCCATAATGGGATGCAGGAGGAGGAGGAGGTGGATCATGATGATCTCCCCTATGTGGGCCGCCCAAGGGGACTCCAAAGTGGGCGTCGAGACCTGTATGGGCGCCCAGATGGAGAACAGCACGGTGTGGAGCTCCTTGTGGCCCCCCAAGTTGTGCTCCTCCAAGTTACACTCCTCTTTGTCCGGCGAGCATGAGTTGCAGTATCTGCTGGTTTTGGGCCACCAGCTGCTGCATGGTCACCAACATTTACTGTGAATTTGGAGCTAGAGCATTTTGGACAAGGTTGGTCGGTGAAGGAGCAATCTCCTCCTCTCGGGGAGGATTGCCTTTAGGTTGATTCATCGATCTGGTGGTGATCGCCATATGTTCAGTAAATGAAGTGTTTAAGAGTGAGAATTTTGTCGTTCTTACAGACGACGCTAAACTGATGATGCACGAAATGACTTTGCACACCACCTGTTAAGTATGAGTAATAAATGTAGTATCTAAAGTAGGAAGATAACGAGACACAAGTAATTTATAGTGGTTCGGTTGGGGAGACCTGCTTCCATTTTTAATGGTTGTCGTCGGGAAGTTTATTAACTCTGATGTGTTAGGAGAACGGAGAATTACAAGAGAGGGAGAATGGGTGAACTTGATTTTCTGAGATGCCCCCAAGTGTTGGTGGGACTTATAATTTATAGTGGTCCTCTAACAGGTTGGGGCCAATAAGCAGCAACTACTCCTGACTTCTTCCCAACGTGCGAGGTTGTTGAGACGCTCTCCATGAGATTCGGTCAAAGAGGTTGTGAGGGTTGACTATTTTCTTGGCGGTGCAGATAAGGCTCCCATGCCCTCCTTCTAGATGGCCGACAAACACAAAGCTTAACTGGTCTTGGGCTACTTTGAGCTTAGTGGATCTTTTGTAAGGTTGGGCTCTTCAATTGAGATTGAGCTTTCTATGTGAATTGAGCCATTTGAGCTTGACCCATCAAATAGAACAAAAATTCTCATTCCCGCACAAGAGGGAGGGAAGAAAGTATAATGAAAAAAGTGCAATTAAAGCCTAACAAATGCTCCGTTATGATGATATATACATAAGGGTAAAGATGTGATGAATGCAAAGGCAAGAAAGAAGGGTTTTTTTTTCTTGCTACAATTGATGTGTTCTCAATCAGTTAACGCAGTGGTATTCCAAATGCCACACCGGCTATATTTGCAAGCAATATGCTTTGTGATCTGAAGAGGTGGATGATCAAGTAAATATCAAATCAATGTCCCATAAAGGCAACAAAGAGGATTCCAGCTTTCTTCGGACAGTGATTTACAGATCAAACAGGACCATATACACAAAAGTAGGTCACAAGGACTTTGAGCCAGCCTAACATGGCAATAATGTTTTTCTTGGCTCAAAGTCATTTGGACCCATTACCTTGAGGATTTGGGAGGGGTTCCTTATCTTTTCAAAAAATACTACACTCTTCATACGTCAATCTTGAAGCCTCAAAAGGACAATTAAAAGGACAAGAAGCTGCAACCTAAATTGTAGAACAATCGTAAAGAGGGGACTATAGCAGAGCAGGCACTTTCCCTGTTGGATATTGCTTAGGCTCTGGCAAAACTCTCATATGCTCAGCCCCAACCATGTGCTTGAAATTCCCTAACTTCTTGAAGTTTATGTTAAAATCTTATTTTATAATTTTCTGTGTCTATCTAGTGAATCGGTGGAAGCAACTGAAGGCTATGCATTAGGAACAGTGGTAGCTATCTGAACAATTGAAGAGCCAACTTCCTTGAGTCGGATAGAAGCTTCCCTCACGTCCTTAGTTGTGAAGCTCTTTACTCCTATTGGTTGTATTATGTAAGCTACATATCTCCAAAAGAACTGGCTGGAGCTTGGTTGGCACATAGCTGGAAGCTTGAAGGATACAACTTGGCTATGAA
>JAHQCQ010042589.1:0-32767 GCA_023539305.1 Ilex asprella
TATTAATTCTATGCAAAAATTAGCACTTGTCACATTAGCATTTGAAATTTTCTTAGGAATGGGATGATCATTCTCAAAACAAGAGTTGATATATAACAAACATTCCACTTATCACTCACGATTGATAGTTTTGATTTCACAAATCTCTCTTAGGCATGCCCTCAACAAAGAGTTCACTCCAATTATAGTGACTTGTTTCTCACAAGGCATGCAGTCCGAAGATGGCCAATCGGAAGACTACATGCGTGATAAATGAAGCTTTTTGGAATCAAATTAATCCTATGTTGGCATAATCTCATGAAACAATATTGATGCAAATAAAGTAAAACAGTAACATACATCACTCTTAGTCGGAGACATACACATGCTACGAACTTGAGATCACCTAGGACTTTTAGTAGGTTGTAATGGGGCCAAAGGTCTATGGTTAACGAAATGACGTTAATGGAGTTCAAAAGCTATCTCTTTTATGCATTTTAGCACACCACTGTTTGGCTTTTCGACATTTTGCCTGGGCATGGGACTTCTTTCTTTAATTTTCTCATTTTTCACTTTCTTTGCAAGTACCTGTCTTTTGGTCCCTTTCCCTTTTTTGTGGGTTGTTTTCACCAATTTTCTTTTCTTTCTTGGAATAGTAGCTACCATTGCCCTTTCTATTTTACTCACATTTCTGTATCATTTTGCTTAAAAAGAGGGTGTAAGAAAATTAGATAGCAAGATATGTCAAGTATGCTTTCTTGTGGCTTGGTCACTTTTTTGGCTTTTTCGAAAAAGAATTCATTCTTTTAAGGCTCAATCATGGCTGAAGAAGGTTATTGTTCTGCGAATGAAAAAGCTGAGGCTCAAAGTTGATTCAACGATGGCCTAAGGTCCTTTCTCAAGTAAGTGCGTATGTATGTGTATGCAAATGTTCCTGTGAGTTATGAAAACAGATCACTTTAGTTGCATCAATCAGGGCAAAGTTAATGAGATCATTGAAAAATGGAATGTGAAACAACCTTTCTGCGAGTAAATGTTAGTATCCTCTCAAAAGCATCAGAAGGGTCAAAACTTACCATGGTTTCTTTGTCATCTGCACTGGTTATGTTTAGTGTTTTGAGGAATATCGGTAATATACTAATTCCATTTTTGAGTTTGATCACCTTTGCTCCTTCTAAAAATGACAAACATTACTGCATATTTGACAATTTAAGCATAGAGAAAACACCATTTATCAAGAAATGTAGTTCAAAGTTGAGATTGCCCAGATAGGTGTCAAAATGATCATGTAAGTTAGACACTATGACAACAATTGAAGCATCCATCTCTGTTTCAAAATTTATTAGTTCACAATATTATACTATATATGCATTTAAACATAATAAAAGTGATAAATCAAACCATGCATTCCATAAAATAAGATCATTCACATCATTAGCATTGATAGTTCAATTCATCCACAAAAAGTGATCTACGACAAAAATTTTGAAGATATCCCACAAACTAGACAACAAAAGAAGCAACTATTCACAAAAAACAAACACATACTTCATGGTTGCAGAAAAATCACCACACAAAAACAAACAAAAGAAGGGACTCTTTCTCATGCATCGCCATCATCAGCTCGAGCTCTACTAGCAGAAGCACCACCAGCATTACTCCGAAAGTAGCTAAGAATCTCCTCCTGCTGCTGGAAAATCTTGGCTTGATCAGCCCTGATATCCATCATAATCTCTCGTAGAGATTTGTGGGTGCTGGTACTGGGGTCAGGTACCTCAATCTGTGCTTGGTCTTCCTCTTCCTGCAGCCCTCTGTTAATATCTATCTCCTCCTGGCGGTCCATCTCTACCTGCACCTCATCAAAACCCTGAGTGGGTGGCTCCTCATATCTAACCACAGGGGTGCCACTATGGCCTCGGCTGCACTTAAAATATCCCTTATTGAGCGACCCCATTGGTTTCTCTATACTCATCTCAGGCCGCACCATCACTCCCTGTTCCTTGTAGATCTCAGTCATCAGGGTGCCAAAAGGTAAGGCACTTTTCTTTGCCTCGCATCCTTTCTTCATCTCAGATTCAATACTGCCATTAGATTCAACATTTTATATTTATTGGTCATTTCTCCTTGTTTCAAAAATCTCCTCCCTCCCCATGCAAAGTCATCTACTCCAGTCAGTTCTTTCCCTACCAAATCCATACTCACATCATGTAGTGGTGGGTAGACTGGGTTCTCCACCTGAGGCATATCTGGCCTCACTTCCCTGAGATAGGCCTCATCCACCACAACGTGGATGCCTCTATGTAACAACATCTTTGTCATTATACTCTGCATTGGAGTAAAATTCTCTAACTAAATCAACCACGGCCTCTCCTTCATTTAACAAACACCAAATCCTGTCTCTCCTCTCCATATCCACAAGTATTCCTAACTCAGAAAAATCATCAATAATAATATCTCTCTCACAGACTATGGCGTGATTTTGGTAGAAATTTTCGTACCTTTCAGCTTTGAGAGCACTTGGAAACCTTGTACTGTCGTATCTCACCCTTCTCTGTCTTCCCTCCCTCTCTGTGATCATCTCTTCTATGAAGTTAGGCTCCTGGTAGGGCATGGCAGGCCTTTTGTCCTTGGCATGGTCGTTCAAACGACTAGGACCGTTCGAACGTGGGTCTGGTTTTGACAGGCGAGAGGGCGACTGAAAATTTGAGATTCTTGGCTTGGATTTGTTATTTTTGAGGTGGAGAATGGGTGGGTAAGGTCGGTTTTGGGTAAAAATAGGAAATGGAGGTGAGTGGAGGTCTGGGAAGAGGAAGAGTTTCTCGGGTTTTTTGAGTTTTCAAGGTTTTTTTTGAAAATTTTAAACTGAGGAAGACGACTGGGATTTTTATAATCTGAGAGGCACGTTCGAACACAAATCCATGTTCGAACGCTGATGAGCCAGCCAGTTACGTTCAAACGTGGATTTACGTTCGAACGTTGAACCAAAACTAAAAATTTTCTATGCTATATACAACTAAAGGAACAAAACACTAAGTTTTTAATCCAAATTTTATGGCCTCTCAAAAACGATCTCTACCCACACTAGAAGTTGGCATTTTTGGACATTTCATTACTCAGCCCATAAATTTGGTCAAAAATTTATGCAAAAATAAAAGCATGCACAAAATGAAGCAAAAAAAAAAAGAAAATTTTCACACTTATTCACAACCAATTCGGACCGTTGGCTTTCATTCCCTAAAAATAATTTTCCATAGTTTGGTAAGGAAACAGTCTAATCCGAGTCATCCTCTGTGTAGTTCGATCCCCAGTGACTCTTCCAATCTCTTGTCGCACAAACCGGTTAAGCATAGCACCAGAATAGGATGGTGTGTCAGGATAATCCTTACTCTGTCCATTCACTATCCAGTCCAATCGATCGATTGCACGGCCAGAGATCGATTCAGAACACTGATTGTATCTTTTCTCATGAAATACCCGGCCACAATGTTTACAGACACCAAGTCTCTTGGCCCGTCGGTGTTTAGCATAAGTGCTTCGGCCACAGAGGGGTTTTGCTTGCTGCTCTCGGATTTCATTTTTCCTTACCAGCCTTGCTTTTCTCATGATCACATTATGCACATCTGATGGAAAATTGCGTAGAGCTCCTTGACTAAACCAAAAAAGTTTAACATCCATAATTCCTAGACTCACTATCTGGTTCTTTAACGTCTGCCAGTCACAAGGACAATTTAAACTGACTCCCAGATATAGCAAGACAACAAAAATTTAAAATTTTTCTGACACAGATACAAGAATAAAACACAGGCAAAATATGAACTACAAGTTCTCACACCCCCAACCTGAAATGAACATTGTCCCCAATGTTTCGAATTTACCAGTTGAAGATCTTGGAGATGAAGCTGAAAGATGCAGATCAGTTCATTTGCCAACCCCTACAAACCAAAACGTAACCATTAATCCTCTTTGTGCAGATCAGAATCAAAGTTGGTTTCGTAACCCTTATGTGTGATTGCGAATAACATCAGAATACCCATACAAAAGTAGAGTAACACAATGTAAATTATGACAATGGAGGTCTGATCTTCAGCATACATGGACATGGTTTCGCTTGGGTATAGTCGGATTCACAGAAAAATGGGAAAGAAGTTAAAGGCGAAGAAATCCGAAAACTATCAGAAAATGAAAAAAGAAAGAAAGTGAAACGAGGATGACAAAAGACAGTGGAGAAGAGGAGTGAATAAATAGGCAGGGTGTTGGGCAATGAAATAGGCGGGTGTGGGGTGGGCTCAATGCTGACAGATGGGAAACAATGGGAAAGGGTGGTGGGAGTCTCATGATGGTGTCTCCTCAAGTGGAGCTTTTACCTGATCTGATCCTTTTGAGTGTCGGCAGGCGTGATTCTCGGAGTGATATTCGGGTTCCATTAAGTTAATGGTTTCCACATTTTTAATAAAGTCTTCCAAAAATGGTTTTAACCTCCGAGCATTAACAGTAAATATATTACCGTTATGTGGGTTTTTTACTTCTATTGCTCCATGATCAAACACCTTTTTGACAATGTAAGGTCCAGTCCATCTTGATTTTAACTTACCCGGGAAGAGGCGTAGTCTCGAATTAAACAACAGGACTTTTTGTAGAGGTTCAAAAGATTTCCGCACAATATTTTTGTCATGAAAAATTTTCATCCTGGTTTTAGCAATTTTAGCATTTTCATATGCGTCATTTCTCTATTCTTCCAATTCATTTATCTGAAGTTTTCTTAATAGTCCAACCTTATCCATATCAAAATTCATTGCTTTAATGGCCCAGTATGCCCTATGTTCCAACTCTATAGGTAGGTGACATGGCTTTCCCTAAATTAATCGGTAGGGAAACATGCCCAAAATTATTTTGAAAGCAGTGCGGTATGCCCAGAGTGCGTCGGTTAGTCTTGATGACCAATCTTTGTGATCTGGATTCACCGTTTTTTCTAAAATTAATTTAATTTTCCGATTAGCTAATTATGCCTGCCCACTAGTCTGTGGTTGATAAGGGGTTACAATTTTTTGAAAAATCAAATATTTTTCCATCAAATTCCAGAAAGGATGATTGCAAAAATGAGCACCCCCATCACTTATGATTGCCTTTGGAATTCCAAACCAAGACAGAATGTTTTCTTTTAAAAACTTGACATAAGATGGAAATCAAATTAGCTCAAGAGTCTTATTCCCAAAAGTTAAGTTCATTACTCCATTCCTGCAATTGATCAGTGCATTAGACGTTGCAAGGAAAGGTCGACCAAGAATAATAAAAATTTGATCATCTGGATATAATGTTGGTTGAGTATCTAGAACAATGAAGTCCACAGGAAAGATAAAATTATCCACTTGGACAAGTACATCTTCTACAATACCCCTAGGGATTTTGACATATCTATTGGCCAACTAAAGTGAAATACTTGTGGGTTTCAGTTCTCCCGGGCCCAATTGCTGGTAAATAGAATAGGGCAATAGATTGACACTGGCTCCGAGATCTAGAAGTGCTTGTTCAATTTTGAAGTCTCCGTTGACACAAGAAACAGTTGGACATCCAGGGTCCTTGAATTTTGGAGGGGTTTTGCACTGAAGCAGGGCACTGGCTTGTTCTGTCAAAAATGCTCTTTTTTGGACATTGTGGATTCTCTTGACTATGCACAAGTCTTTTAGTAACTTGGCATAAGATGGAACCTGTTGGATTGCATCCAGAAGTGGTATGTTGATTTTTACTTGCTTGAAGAGCTCGTAAATTTCAGCTTGGTTATTCACCTCCTCTTTTTGTTTGATTCTATGAGGGAAAGGAGCAGAAATAGAACATGAGGGTTCTTCTTCCTTTGATTGCTCTGGTTCTTGCCCAATTATTGGCTCAGGATCTTCTTCAATTTTAGGTTCTTTTTCAGGCTCAACTGATGAGTTGATTGGTATTGACTCCGGTCTTGGTTTTGGAAATAACATGTCTATTACGGTCTTGTCAATTACCTTACCACTTCTCAGTGTGGTGATAGCTTGAGCTTGATCCTGTGGAAGTTTTGGTTGGGCAGAAAATTTGCCTTTCTCATGTGTAACCATGGATTGAGTAAACTTCTGAATGTGACTTTTGAGATCTTCGAAGGATTGAGTGGTTTGTGATTTGTAATCAGTGAAGGACTGAGTGGAATGGGTATTGAAGTTAATTTGGGTTTGCATGAACTAGTCCAGTGTATCTTCAAGGTTCTTTTTGTGTGGTGGTTGGTATGGTTGATATGCAGGAGGTCCCTGAGGTGGTGGCAGTGGATTTTGAGGTTGATTCATGGGAATTGGTTGTGTGTTCTTCCAACTGAAATTCGGGTGGTTTCGCCACCCTGGATTGTATGTTTCAGAGTATGGGTTGGAGTAAGGCTTGTTGAAATTGGAGATTGCATTTGTTTGTTCCAACAAGACTTCTTTGAATGTAGGGATAGTAGGACAGTCCCTAGTAGGATGTCCTGTCAATGCACAGATTCCACATACTTGTTCTGAAGGAGAGATGGTATCTGCCTGAAGAATTTTTTTCATCTCTAAAGCTTCAAGCTTTCAAGACAAGGTGGACATTTTTGCTCTCAAGTCATCATCTTCTCTCAAGACATACTTTCTCCATTGGGAAGTCGATGGTTTGGATTCAACAGTGGTCAGGGAGGCTGAGTCCCACATCTGAGAACTTTCAGATATGGTGTCATAGAAATTGAATGCCTCCTTCGGACTTTTACTCATAAATTCTCCTTGTGCCGTCATTTCAATAAATTGACGCAGTCTAGATGGCAACGAATTATAGAAAAATCCCACTAAGGTCCAATTTTCAAAAGAGTAACGAGGGTAGGCTTGGAGTAGTTCTTTGAATCTTTCCCAACTTTGATAAAAAGTTTCTCCTTCTTTGACCGAAAAATTCATGATTTGCTTTTTGAGTGTATTGGTCCTATGTAAGGGGAAAATTTTTCAAAAAAATTCATTTTGGAAGGTTTGCCAGTTAGGCATGGAAGAAGCTTTTAAAGAATTTAGCTATTCTTTAGCTTTATCCTTTACAGAGAAAGGAAAAGTTTCATATTGGCCAGTTCAGAATTATCTTGGAATGTTCCACACACTTCCTCAAAATCTTTTATATGCAAGTATGGATTCTCTGTCTCTAATCCATGAAATTTAGGTAGTAACTGAGCTGTCCCCAACTTTACAATAAAGGGGGGAGCATCAGGAGGGAATACAAAATACGAGGGTACACTATTTCTTGTGGGATTTAAGTAATCCCTCAAAGTTCTAGTGTTAGGCACTTCTTTCTCCCGTGAAGGCACGTCTCCATTTCTATCATTATTTGCCATGTTACTCTCACACGAGTCTGCTATTGATCTAGGTGAATTTGGTTCAGATTGGTTCATAGACCCAGAAGATTCTCCTAGCAAATTATTATGGTTAGGAGCGTCTTCAGACATAAAATAAAATAAAAAGAAACAAATTATTTACAGCAACCAAGAATATATACAGAAAGGAAAAGTCTTACCACTTTTACCTTTTCAACACTTTTACCAATTACTCCCTGGCAACGGCGCCAAAAACTTGACTTGATCCGAAATGTGTACACCCAAGTTATAGTAATAATCCGATTTGAGTCCGGAGTCGAATCCACAGGAAATTTTGTTGCCTAGTGTTTCAAAGTGGGCAGTGATGAAGACCAATTGATTGTAACCTTTTTGAGATTTTGTGAGATGTGAGAGTTTTCTTTGAATAGAATACTGAATTCTTTTCAAGAGAGTTTTTCTAGACAAAATATAAGATTCAAATGAAATTAAAGTCACTCTTTAGTTCGAAGTTCAGAATATGCAATGAATTATCCGGTGTATTACACTTGTGTTTTATAACTCAATTAACTCCCGTGTCAACAGTAATTGAATCGGAAGGTAAGGATGGACTGGGTTAAAGCTCCATCATTTTCATAAAGTGCAATGGTGATCGAGATTGGAACAGTAGTCATGAAGTTTTAGCCCGGAGTATTTGTCTCACACTATGGATCTTTCTAGTAGGAGTCATCCATTTACCATAGGAATACCCATAGGTTACACAAAATACTTTAACTAGGATGCTTGCCTTGAACCAACAGATCTTTCTATGTAGGAGTCATCCGGATCATAGAGTTATCCTTTGGTTATGCAAAGTACCCTAGTTTTGCTTTACGCATCCAATTTCCCAATAATCAAGTAAATAAAGCATTGAAGTATGAAAGAAAATGCACAAGTATAACATCCGGATTTTCATTACGTATTCATCACCTCTCCCTAAAGAGTGAATGAGGACTACTCACTCTTCATGGCTTGGGTAAAGCTAGAAAAGTGAATGGTACTCATCCCTCCAAGCAGAGGAACTCCGAGGTTGATCTTCGACGAAGAATGAGTGAATCACGTTCCACTCTTCTTAGCTTTGGTAAAGCTTTAGATAAGTGGAAGAGTTTCACTCCTCAAAGATGAAGATACTCAAGCAATGGAAGTGAAAGAAAGTAAACTAAAGCTAGAAAGTAAGAACATTAATATAAAGACAAGAACATAAAGTGCATGAATTTAACAATAAAAGTAGGGAATTAAACTTCCCAACTGTAATAAAGATGAAGACAAGTAGGGAATTGAACTTCCCAACTATAATGAAGATGAAGACAAGTAGGGAATTGAACTTCCCAACTATAATAAAGACTTGAATTAAAAGAGCTAGAATGTAAAGACTTGAATTAAAAGAACTAGAATGTAGAATACTTGAATTAAAATAAAACACTACATATTGATACTATCTATTCTTCAAGAGAAGAGATCTTGATGTCTCCTCCCCAAAGTCACCCTCAAAGCTCCCAAAAAGAGCGTATTTATAGGAAGGGAAGAGCAAGGGAGGGGTAAAAGAACAGTGCTGGACGAATCAAGGTAAAAAATCTGGAGTGCAGTCAAAGAATCAGACAATTTGCAGTCTGTCAGTGGGAACGTTCGAACGGTCCCTTCCGTTCGAATGTGAAAGGTCGTTTTTGCCCTGTAATCTGAACGTTGAACTTCTGGCTTTCACATGGGTTGCAGCCTTCTGCCAGGGTCATTCACCAACTCCCTGCAGCAGTCAGGGTCCTCAAATAATTCAAAAAGTGTTTGATCATGGCGTTCATGTGCCTAAGGATCTTTCTTCTGGCTTGGAAGTCAACACACGCTATGTATTTCTGTCGATCTGATCATGTCAGTACTTCCAGTGTTGTTCGACTGTGGGATGGCGTTCGAACGTGATGATGCGTTCGAACGTGTTTTAGTGTTCGAACGTTAGGCTTTAATCTTCAGGGTCTATCTGCAATACGCCTTTGTCTCATCTTCCTGGTTGATGGGGGCGTTCGAACGTTAACCTCCGTTCGAACGGTGATGCTGTCCTCAAGCTTATCCACCTTTGTTCCTTAAAGTGCTGCAGTTACACTTAAATGTTGTATTTGAAATCCTTAATCCTTTTTCTCACTTTAGCACCTGAAACATCACCATTTAAACTCCATCAAAGTATAATTAGTCCATAAGAAGCACAATAAAATGTTATAATTGAGTACCAATCACTTAGCACCTGCCTCCCATGTGCTTCTTGCGTTTTCAACCTCCTTCTCAATGGCCATCGTTGTCTCAACCTTTGTGTCCCAGTCTCGCAGGCGGAAGCCCACAATCTTCCCCCAGGTAGATAATTTTAGACCAACCTCAGACTTTCTCACCTTGGCCATGTCTGTGGCCACGAAATCATCTGCAGAGCGGGCTAGTTCGGTGAACTTTGCCACATACACCATCCTCGTCATTGTGCCTTGCTTCGAGTCTAGAAATTCTCGAGCCTTTGCATGTTGAACGGCTGTTGGGAAGTACTTGCCCATGAAAAGCTCCTAAAACTCTTCCCATGTCATGGCTTCTAAGTTATTTGAGGCCGTCACTCAATCCCACCAAAATCGGGCTTCTCCTTCTAGCTAGAATGTAGCTAGTCTCACCTTGGTGGCATTTGAGCGATTTTCATTGCCCCTAAGAGCTTATTGACTTGTCGGAACCAATGGTCGGCCACCATTGGATCCGGCCTTCCCTTAAAGACTGAAGGTTTGCGAGCTTTAAATTGTTGGAGGTTACTCATGCCTACTTGGTTTGCACTGACGCTAGTGTGTACAAAAATTGCCGCCATTATGCATGATTTCTATAAAATCTTGTTGGTCGAAGGCTAGTAGTGGTTGATTATTAATCCGTTCACCGCCTTAGCGTCCTCTCCTTCTACTTGCCATTTGCACACATGTCAAGTAGTAATGACTCACTAACTTAGTGTCACGAGATAGAGATCAATATTGAAACATTATCCCCTCATTATCTTACTAGTAGAGCGTATGCCTCTCACTAGTAGACATTTATATCCTGAGCCATCTTGTTCATTTTTTTTTCGAAACTCAAGGTTATGTTTTCTAACCCTAGTCTTCTCTTTTTCCATATACATTTCACTATGTATACAGAACACAATACATTTAGTCATTTTAGTACATAACATGTAATGTACAATGGAATCCAATGGTCTAGACCCATGCCCCATCAAGCCCTAGGTAAATCGTATACCTAGGCTCTGATACCAAGCTATGACGCCCCAAAAATCAGGGGTCTTTTATTAACAGTTGATCACCCATCAACCCGTCAAAGTACCATTGGATGTCGCTTAACCCGACACCACGTCGATAGTACCCCTTATACCGGGATCATAACCCACAAATATAATTCCGGTTCAATTATTCATTAGATCCAACCAAGGTCCAATAAACCATGATTTATATTCCGTTATGGCCCATTCACATCATCGAAGGGAAGGAACACATAGCCCAAAAATATTGCACAACAGTTTTAAATTTTGAAAAATTTGGAGAGAGTACATGTGCACAGTATCAGTGCAGTTTGCCCACTAGATCAGACCATACTGGTACGCTATTCCGGTAGTGTCTGCCTTTTGGACAATAGTGTACGGATACACAATATCGGTACTCTTTGCCCAGTTTTTCCTGTTTCAACCATTTTTTATTTCAAATCCATTTCAAGCCCTTCCACAACCATCCAATACATGTTTAACAACATTTCAAACATAAAACTTGATTCATACAAGTTCAATTACACAAAATTTTGTTTAATTACATGCCAAAAACTAATTGCTCGTAGTAATTTTACAAAATACTAAAAATAAGCCACATTCTAGCTTTCTTCATCTATGAGGCTCGAATTGGGAGCCATCCACCAGCGTATATTCCGCACCTAAAATATTTTTTTCCATATAAGGTGTGCCATGCTCAATGGAGTATCTCCTACAAACGTTACTTCCTAACCTCAATACATATGAAATATTCACATCCAACATTCAACAACGCATAACATTCCAAACAAGAATATGCATCCATTGTTGGAATTGATCATGTCATGCCATGAAATGAGGTGAGACTCACTCATGCAACTCAACCCAGGCCCTTCCCGGCTCTTCAACACGTGCAAGTGCCAACACTTACGAATCCTTCATCTATCTTACACTTCAAATGACATTTACCAATTCAAGGTCTTACGTAGGGTGGGTATTGATGGATTAACAACAACGACACCCAACCGACACAATATTTACGGACTTTCACCAACGGTTTCGCCTACATGAACACACTTTATAGACTTGTACCAATGGAGTGCGCTTTCAAATCACTTGAACTTGCACCCGAGGGAGTTTCTAGCCCTTCGTACAGACCCCAACCCTCTTTACCATGTAAACCATGCAACTCGGCCAAGTCTTCCACCCAGCTTATACGAGCCTACCCGTCATCCACCATGTGTGGTGTTGACGATAACCATGCACACACACCCACAATTGTGATGTTCTCGTGCATATGTCATATGATGCTTTAGTGCAACAATCTCACAACAGTCAATATGCTACAAATGACATATGGACTATTCCAAAACATTCCACATATGTCATGAAAATTTATATTGAAAGTATATTATTCTCATAATCCTTCACATTCTCAATATATCAACATGTTCATATCAACATCTTTCTCTTGAAATAAATCTAGGCATGTCATCACAAAACAAGCAATAACACACTTAATTTCTCAAGGCATAATGTAAACACATAGCATGCCCAGAAATTCACATAGGTCAAGAGACTACATTTGGCAATTTCTACATACCCATTTCATGATAGAATTTATTCTACCCATTTTTAATACCCGTTTCACCAAATCACAATCGTAGACAAGTTATATATATTTCTATCAACCTACCAATTTCATAATAACATTCTAGGTTGTAAATAAACCTAAGTAGGAGGAAACCCTACATCTTGGAGAGTAAAACAACCTTGAAAAACTTCAAAAACTCGATTCAAGTTAGAATCCTCACTTTCCCCCAAATCCCGTCCTTGGAATCTTGCCCAAACCCGACCTCCTTGGTATGGTTTTGTAGCTCTCAGGGGGGATAAAAACTTTTGTTTTTGGCCCAAGTGGATTCGAGCTCTCAATCTCCATAGATCATAGAAAAAAGGTGGAGAACTCAAGTTTTTTCCCTCTCTTCTTCCTTTCTCTTTCAATTAGCTGAAGAGTGGGGAAAAAACCAGATTTTCTCCCCTATTTATATTTTTCAAATGCTTGGCCTATAATTTACCACACGTCTCACTTTTCCCGTTTCCGTTTTCATCGTAAAATGATTAAATTTTGCTCCGGTTCAAGTTTAAAATATTTTTATTCTCACTTGCCTTCATTTTTTTCCAAAATTTCATAATTTTATTTAAAAATTCATTTTTGGGTTACCCAAGGCCTGACCGCCTCATCAAACACAAAAAAATCTAACTACCATAGAATTCAATGAAATTTGGCAGGATAACTATATTTCACAAGATGAATCCAAGGGTGAGGTTCATTTAATCATCTGAGATCTAGAAAATTTTTGGTTTACAACCCGTACCGTAGTAACAATTTACCATTTTGCCTTTTATTCATAACAGTTTAAATTTACTCAGATTTTTACAATTGGTAAGTTTTGTGAGTTAAGTCTGAATGTCATTGTTGAAGGCGGTTTGGATTTGGATGAAATTATTAACCAAATCCTCCAAATTACTCATATGGGGAGTTTGGTAGGTCGGAGGGTTGGATGGGCATTGTTGACCATAACCTTGCGGAGGTGGATTTTAGGAAAAATTTATGGAGGTGGGTTCAGTGAATACACTTTTGGATTGGAAGGGGGGTATTGAGAACTCGACGCTTGACCTTGGCCATGATATTGATGTTGCTTAGGAGGCATGGGGGTGAATATGCATTACCCTCGTGAGGAATGGGATTCTCATTCTTACAACTAAAGTTCGGGTGATTACACCAACCTAAATTGTACGGGTTCGAGTGTGGGGAGAATGATTGCCTACTTTGGTGGAAGGCATTGACTTTCTCATGGTAGACTTACATAAGTGCCAAAATGCTAGGGCACTCCGATATGGAATGCTCAACACTCTGACAGATAGAGCAAAACTCCTTGGTCTTTGAAATATTGGACACCTCGTGTGTCCTATTGACTTCTAAACTCTCCACCTTCTAAGAAAATTTAGTGATTTTTGAAAGCAAGCTTTCTCGGCCCCTTAAATCATACACCCCTCCCTCGCTTGGTTGACTACTACCTGGAGAAGACCTCGGTGCATCAGTGAGATCCGTAATGATTGTGCATTTTATGCCAATGTACTAAAGTAATCAAGGGCATCATGGGGATACTTGTTTAAAAACTCCCTATTGCACATCATGTTAATGAATTTTTGATGGTCCGGTGTAATCCCTTCATAAAAGACACTCACCAACTGCTTTGATTCCAATCCATGATGTGGAATGGATTGTAGCAATTCCTTGTTTTGATCCTAACAGTGATAAAATTGTTCATTGGGCTTTTTTAAAAAGTTTTGGATTTGCTTTTTAAAAGCAGTGGTTTTAGGCACCGAAAAAATTTGTTCAAAACTCGAAAAGCATTTGTACCCAAGAGTTTATGGATTGTGGCTTCAAGGAATTCAACCATGTTTTGGCTTGGTTCTTAAGGGAAAAGAGAAACAATTTCAAACGAGTTATGTCTTCCATAGTATGATTAGTGAGGAAGGTTGCAACTATATCCTCGAATTCTTTAATATGCAAATAAGGATTCTGTTTATCAATTTTGTGGAATTGAGAAAGTAGTTGCATCATTCTCGGCTTAACTAGGAAGGCATGAGCTTGGACTGGTAAGAGAATGCATGAGAGAGTGGTGCTATTGTGGGTTTGAGATAATCCTGCATTAACCTCACTAGATGATCAATGTGGATATTGTTCCCCTCATTCCTAGAAGGGAAATGCATTTTATGGTTTGCAATTCTAGGGTCTTTCACTCCACCTCCCCTTGGGACATTCACATTAGCACCTAAATCTTCAAAGTTGTCAGCAACATCCTCAAGTAGGTCTTGGTCAATATTCATATTGGGAAATAAGGGTCGTGTAACCAATCTATTTTGATTATCCCATTCCCACATGCAAAATAATATCTACAAATGAAAATAAAAATAAACAAAAGTATATGCTAGGAGCAACATAACTCGGCCATTGAATGACGAGACTTACCCCTATTGCCCAAAAATCACCTTCTCAATTGAACGTTTTGCCTTTCCCGACAACGTCGCCAAACATGCTTGATTTATTCCGTTGTTCCTAATCTCCAACCACAAATCTGACTGTGTGTATGGCTTACATGGTTAGCTGATTGTATGTAGTGCTCCTCAGGCGCTGAGAGACTTTTGAGTATTATTTTTTACTTAGAATGGTATTCCAAGGTCGTCTCCTCAGGGAAGGAAGGTGAATTGTGTTGAAGGTGATTTTGGTGAAAAGGAAAAGTGTAAAATCTTTTGAGTTTGAGTTTTGATGACAGAAGTTTGTGATAGAAATTGAAATGGAATCAAGTGTTGGCTAATCTAAAGAGGTCATTCCAATGGGAATGCCAAATCAACTCTTGAAAATCTTCCAATGGTGCCTAGACGTTTGATTGATTCGTAGGAAGTGAAGGACTTAAATGGAGGTGAGTATTCAAGCATACCCTATGACATGTCTACGGAGTATCAAGAACTCACATTAACGTCTACACTCAACCTAGTCAAACCAAATCATCTTATAGTAGGAAGAGGAATGAAAAAGAGTTTATTTAGCATATCTAAGAGGAATTATCCCTTGGATTAGCCAAATTAAAGCTTATCTACTCATATTTAATGCAAGAACATAAAATATGTTAAGAGACATGGTATTGAACTGGAAGTAAAACTTGTATTGAACTAAAGAGAACTGAAACTAAAAAAACCAAGTGAATTTAATACCCAACTAAAAAGCTTGAAATGTAAAACTTGCATGTAACAATGGTAGATTGAAATATACTTGACTAAACTTGCAATACACTTGAAACAAATGACATTAAGTGCAGTAAATGAAGCTTAAAAGACTCTTACAGAAGATTAAAAGTGAAATGGGTTGAAGAAATGCAAAAAATCTATTTCTCTCTCTAAAACTATGCCTTCCTCCTTGAGCTTCTCTCTACGTAATGATCTACAATGCTAAATAATGTTGAATAATGTCAGGTGTAGCTTGCATTTTTTTCAATAGAGGTCTTCCCTGGTGTGTGATAGACCTCCCATCTATAGGAGGCTGAGTTGATGCATTGCACAAATTAGGAACAACCTACCCAACAACTCTCCAGTCTCTTCCTTTCTCTCTCATCCTCATAAATGAAATGGCCTCCAAAGTCCAACCCTAGGTGTGGGGAGGCATGTCTGTGTATAAGGGATGTTAGGGTACAAGTAGAAGAATCAATTGTGGGACCCATAAACTGGCAAAACTTGAGTTGTAGAATCTGACATTTTTCAGCAAAACCTACTGGTAGGTCATTGGCAAAACCTACCAGTATGTTTTAATCCAGTAGCAAAAACCTACCGAAAGGTTTCCGCTAGAACTAACTCTGGTAGCCAAAACCTACTCGAAGTGTTATGAACAAACCTACTGGTAGGTTTTTACTTGTTTTGCTCAAATCTTGGTCTTTTCACCTTCCATGCCATAGTCAAGCCACGTCTTCATCTCCATTGACTTTAAGCACTATGATGGGGACTTAACTCATGCCATTTTCCAACTATTTTCCTGCAAACATTCCAAAACCTCGTTAATTGTACAAATAATGCAATTCCTCCCATATTCACCACAAAAACAAGTCTAAAAAGGGTGCAAATGTGTAAATGATGTGCAATATTTTGTACTAAACACCCTTTTACCATTTTCTTTCAAAGTTCTAGTTAAGTATTTACTTTGTAGATTTAAGCTCACACTACAAGCTATTCCATTTCACATTATATTCATGACAATTTCACCATTTCTGCTTTGAATATTGATAGTTAGCTTCATGTAGGTTCGACCTCAGACTTAACTTGAAAATATTGTATATTGACCACTTATACTTCAGAGTATGATATAAATTAGGTAAGAATAGACACTATGAATCAGTTCATTCACAGTCAAATGAGTATTAATACCCGGTCTACGCATGCATTTAGCAATTTCAAAGTTCAAGCTTCATAAAATATTGAAGATATCAAGAGTCATCTAGCCAAATTGACCCAGTTTTTTAGCACAACATTGAAGGGAAAACTCATCTCAACCTAAACCTCAGTAGAGTCAAACTCAGGCTAATGTCAAATCTTCTAAACCATCTCTGAGTCAATTTTAAGCAATTACCACATTGAAAAATGGCAAGGTGATTGGCAAGACCATCAAAACCAAAACTCTCGAGCCAATAGTTGAGTCAATCCCTGTGAATGAACCAATTGAACCTGAATCAATCAATGAAAAAGAAATTGAGTTGCCGGATGGAAAAGAAAAATCAAATCTTGTTCCTTTACCTTTTTCTCAAAAAGTTAAGAAACCTCAATCATGTTGAAATATTTGAGTTGCTTAAGTAAGTCCCATCTTACGCCAAGGTTTTGAAAGATCTATGCACAATAAAAAAAAAGGATTAATGTATAGAAAAGAGTATTTTTCACTAAACAAGCTAGTGCTATCATTCAACACAAGGCCTCTCTAAATTAAAAAGATCTTGGGAGTCCTACAATTTCATGCATAATTGGGAACTTCATAATTGAGCAAGTTTTGTTTGATCTTGGAGCCAGTGTCAATATACTCCCATATTTAGTTTATGAGCAATTAGGGTTGCGTGAGTCGAAACCCATAAATGTCACATTCAAGTCGACAAGTTTAATTTTTCAGTGGATTTTAATGTTTTGGATACCCAACCAGTCTTGTATGTCTCTACACAAATTTTTTCATTTTGAGACGACCATTTCTATCCACATCAAATGCATAGATTAATTATAAGAATGGAATACTGAAACTTTCATTTTAAAATATAACCAGTGAATTGAATATTTTTTATGCGACAAAGCATCCAAGAATGGAGGGAGAAATTTGTGAGGCATATGTAATCGATGACATTTTAGAGGAGAAATTCGACATGTCTTCTTGTTCTGACCCTCTACAAATCTGTTTGATTAACTCTGTTAATGATAGTGGAAATCTTGATGTGGAGTTTTATGCTAATTTTTTAAATTATTCGCATAATTATCACAAAATGCAAGAGACATAAGCAAGAAAAAGTTTGTGGGAGGAAACAAGCCCCGAATGAAACTGAGCACTAACTCTAATTGGGAACTTAAGCCTGATTGATCTATCCCCAAACCACTTCTTGTATACAGTAGTTAGAATTTTTCTTTTGTGTAGTTTCTTTGTTAGTTTGGCAGATTAGGGTTTTGTGCATGGATTGTTTCCTTCGTAGACCTTATTGTCATTTGTATTTGAATTTTACCCAATGATGCTATACATTGAGGACAATGTTAAGTTTAGGTTGGGACGAGGGAACAATTCATTTTCATCTTTGTGACCGTCAGATGTTAAAGAACCAGATAATAGGTCATTTTACAAAAAATTAAAAAAAAATTAAAAAGTATTAAGAAAAACTCTTTTGGTTTTAATCGTGGCTATGTGAAGGGTGGTCGATTAATGCATATGAGAAAATTTAATAAAAGTTCTGAACCAATTTTAGGTTGTGCACTTGATCATTTCGATTGGATTAAGAATGCTTAGAACAAGGATTACCTTGAGACTGGAGCACTATTATAGTAAAACAATAAAGAAGAGAGAATCAGAGAAAGATTATGAGGTTGCTTGGGAGGAGATACGATGGTGGCCCATCATCATCAGTATATCCATCTGGAGTCCCTACATCTTTTACTCACTCTTTGCTTTTATCGATCTCTTTATTTATATTTGAAGTTTATGTAGTTGGTTTTGAGTACTCTTGGATGATTTTATGTTTTAAATTATGGTTTAATTTCTGCTGCCCAGTTGATTATGGTATTTTATATAAATCTGATGATGTAAAGAAAATTTGTTCATATGATTCACGATAAAAATTATATTGTCATTATGTTAATTTGCAGATATAACCCTAACCAAATCACGGGGGTTTTTTCATACATTGTTTGTACAATATCTTTATATTTTCATAGGAAACTCATCATCTTGAGCACATAATAAATTCTTATTTTGAAAACCTTTTGAAATAATATGATCCTTTTTGAATCTTATGTATCTAGTAAAGATGTAAAACCCTATTGCAAATTTTGTGTTAATCTTCCTTTGAGAGATTTTTCACATTTACTCAAGTAAGATTCAATTCAGCGAGAAATTTCTTTGAATAATCTCATTAATCTTGTTTTAATTAGCACTCGTTGAATGACATATTAACATTCTCCTTTAAATCTTTATGAGAATCATGCAGGTGTACGAATTCTAGAAAATGATCTTAGGGCATTTGTGATTTTATTTTGAGCCTTAACCATTTCTTTTGTAAACCTATATCCCTAGTAACTGTTGATTGATTCTAAAAGTATAATTTTTTTTCTTAAACCCATATGTTAACCTAGCCAACGCAAATATATTTGTCCAACTCTTGCTATCTATTTTTCTTTCACCCTCTCTCAAAATATAGAGAAAAGGAGAAAATGGGGAAATATGGTTAGAAAAGAAAGAAAAAGAACAAAAAAGGAAAAGAAATTTTGTGAAAGAAACAAAAGGAATAGAAAACCAAAGGAAAGAAAATAGCCAAAAATTACAAGCTTGGAATTGGAAAAGAAAAATGAGAAGCATGATTTCCTACAAGAGAATGTAAGATAAAGAGGTACATGTGCTACACAAATTCAAAATGATAGCTTTTTGAATCCCTTAGACGTTGTTTCTTAAAACCCAATACCCTTTAGTCATGTTATAACCCTAATAAAGTAGTTTTCGATTCCAAAAATCATGCACATGTATCCTTTTATCCTATTCATTAAAACGATAATGTTGATAATGTTGTTTGATATAGTGTTAATATTCTTTCTTGAGATCATGCCAAATTTGGGTTTTATACAGATAACCTTCTTTTGGAAATTTACATTGTCGTTACTTTGTTTTGAATTCAATATTCTTACCACATGCAATAATATACTGATAGTCACTAAAACTTTAGTGTATTCATTGCTGAGTGATTTTTAGGAAAGGATTGTTGTCCAGGCTAACTCTTGTATAGCTTAGTAAAGAAGTGTGATATTTCTCAAGTGTTTTTGAAATAAATAAATCCCCACACACATGCACAAGTTTTTTCTGAAAATATATTGAATAATGTTACACATTGTGTGTGTTACTCTTACAATGATAAGGAGAGGGAATATTCAGTATCATATCCAAACTCATGTGCCATCTCCTGAGTCAGGACGTAATCTTTGACGGGAATGAAGCTTGCCAGATAGCTTTTGAGAAGCTGAAGGGTATGTTAATTTCTGCTCCAATAATGCAATCCCCTTATTGGACTCTACCCTTTGAACAAATGTGTGATGCGAGTGATTATGTTGTAGGTGTTGTATTAGGGCAAAGAAAGGATAAGAAACCACATATAATTTACTATGCAAGCAAAATGTTGAATGATTCTCGAATGAATTATTCAACAACTGAAAAAGAATTGCTTGCTATAGTTTTTGCTTTGGAAAAATTTCGTTCTTATCTTGTTGGATCTTCTATTGTTGTATTCATTGACCATGCAGCCCTAAAATTCTTGCTCACAAAGAAAGATGCCAAACTGAGGCTCTTAAGATGGATACTCTTACTCCAAGAGTTTGATCTGGTCATTAAAGATAAAAAAAGGGTTGAAAATGTTGTGGCAAACCATCTGTCCAGATTAACATATGAATTCCACGAGGATGGACTACCAATCAATGAGATATTCCCTGATGAACAACTGTTCTTAATTGATGAGACCCCATGGTATGCAGATATTGCTAATTTCCAAGCTACTTGAACACCCCCTCCGTCATTCACTCCCATGGACAAAAAAAAATTTATGAGGGAGGTTTGCAACTTCTTTTGGGAAGATCTCTATGTATTCAAATACTGTAAGGATCAGATCATAAGACGTTGCATCCCAGCCCATGAAAACAGATAGATAATATTATTTTGTCATTCTAAAGCATGTGGTGACCACTTTTCATCAAGAAAAACTGTTGCAACGATCTTGCAGTGTGAATTTTACTGGCCCACACTTTATAAAGACGTCCATGCATTTTGTTTAACGTGTGATAGATGCCTAAGATTAGGAAATATTTCTAAAAGTAACATGATGCCCTTAAACCCAATTCGTGTGATTGAAATTTTTGACTACTGGGACATCGATTTTATGGGACCATTCCCACCTTCCTTTGGCTATCTATACATTTTAGTGGTGTAGACTATGTATCCAAATAGGTTGAGGCAATTCCATGCCTAAATAATGAAAAATTTTTAAAAGAAAATATTTTGTCCCGATTTGGAATTCCTAAAGCAATCATAAGTGACGTGGGTTCTCATTTTTGCAATTGTCCCTTCTGGAATTTGATGAAAAAATATTTGATTTTTCATAAATTTGCAACCCCTTATCACCCACAGACTAGTGGACAGGGCGAATTAGCTAATCGGGAGATCAAAATAATTTTAGAAAAAAGGGTAAACCTAAATTGCAAAGATTGATCATCAAGACTGACTGATGCACTCTGGCTGCTTTTAAAACAATTTTGGGCATGTCTCCCAATCGATTAGTGTATGAAAAACCTTGTCACCTACCAGTGGAATTGAAACATAGGGCATACTAGGCCATTAAAGCAATGAATTTTGACCTAGACAATGCTGGACTTTCAGGAAAACTTCGGATAAATGAATTGGAAGAATTGAGAAATGAAGTTTATGAAAATGCCTAGATTGCTAAAAGCAGGATGAAAATTTTCCATGACAAGAACATTGTACGAAAATCCTTTGAACCTTCCCAGAAGGTCATGTTGTTTAATTCAAGACTCCGCCTTTTTTCTGGTAAGTTTAAATCAAGATGGACTGGGCCTTACATTGTCAAAAAGATATTTGATCATGGAGCAATAGAAGAAGAAAACCCATCAAACGGTAATATCTTTACTGTTAACGGTCAGAGGTTGAAACCATTTTCGGAGGATTTCGTTAAAAATGTGAAAACCATTATTTTAATGGAACCAGAATACCCCTCCGAGAATCGTGCCTGCCGACACTCAAAAGGGTCGAATCAGGTAAAAACCCGACCCGAGGAGACACCATCATGAGATCCCCACCACTTTTTCTATCCTTTCCCATTTGTCTCCATTAAGCCCCCCACCACCGCCTTTTCTTTCTTTCTTCTTTTTATTCTTCTTCTTCTTCCTCGCTTTCGGTTCTGCTTCGTCCCTCTTCTTCTTAGTTTTCTTTTTCCTTTTTATGTAAAACCGACCATACCCAAGCGAAATCATGTCTTTGCACCCCGAAGATCAAATCCCTATTCTCATGTTTTATAATATTTTATCCAGTTATTTATGGGAATACTGCTATTTTTTGCAATCACATACAAGCCTTACCAGCCTAACCGAGGCCAAGATCTGAACCGAAAGGATTAATGATTGCATTTGGATTGATAGGTATCTGAAGAAGCACGGGTCACTGCCTTTCAACCTCATTTCCAAGATCCATACTGGTAAACTCGAAACATTGGGGACAATATTCAATTCAGGTTGGGGGGGTCTGAGACCCGCATTTCATATTTTGTCCGTATTTTGTTTTTGTACCCGCACCATAAAATTTTTAAATTTTTGTTGTTATTTGTGTTGTAGTTGCGGTTGTTATGATTTTATTGGGTAATGTCTCTTGTTTATTATCTGAGGGTCAGTTTAAAATTGTCTTTGTGGCTGGCAGACGTTGAAGAACCGGTAGTGAGTCTTAAAACTTAGGAATCATGGATGTTAAACTTTTTTGGTTTAGTATAGGAGCTCTACGCACTTTTTCATCAGATGAGCATACTGTGATCATGAGAAAAGCAAGACTGGTAAGGAAAAATGAGGTCCGAGAATAGCAAGAAAAACCCCTATGTGGCAAAAGAACTTTTGCTAAACGCCATCGTACCAAGGGACTAGGTGCCTGTAAACAGTGTGGCCGGGTATTTCATGATAAAAGATACAATCAGTGTTCTGAACCAATTTCTAGTCATGCACACGATCGATTAGATTGGATACAGAATGGTTAGAGTAAGGATTATCCTGACACGCTATCCTATTCCGGTGCTTTGCTTAACCAGTTTGTACGATAAGAGATTGGAAGAGTCACTGGTTGTTCAAATTACACAGAGGATGAACCGGATTAGATTGCTTTCTAACAAACTGTGGAAATTTGTGTTTTGAGGAATGAAAGCCAACGGTCTGAATTTTGGTGAATAATGTGAATTTTTTGTTTTTAATTTTTCTACATACTTTTTTGCTTTTAAATTGCTACAATAAAAATATGGGCCGAGTAAAGGAACGTCCCAAAATGCCAACCTCAAGTGTGGGTAGGGAGTTATTCTGAGACGCCATGAATTTTTGTTTTGAACTTGTGATATTTAGCCTTCCCTGCCTATATATAATGTAATAGAGAAACATTTTATTTTTGGTTTAACGTTCGAACGTTGAGGTCCGTTCGAACGTCATTTGCTTGCAGTACTTTGCCTCTGATGACTTCTCTACTGAAAATACTGTAGAAAACACAAAGTACTTGGAGCTAGCACCGTTCGAAAGACCCATGACAGTTCGAATGACATTTTAAATTCTTGATTTTACGTTCGAGCGTTTCCATTGTTAGAATGGTGCGACGTTGAGTATAAAACCCTGAATGTCTAATTCATTTCAAAATCCCCAAAACCTCTGAAACCCTAGAGCTCATTTCTCACTTCTTATACCTTAATCTACCCTCAAACCCCAAGAAACCCTAATTCAACCCTCCCAACTCATCTCCACCTCAAAAACATCAACCCCACACCAGAAAACCCAAATTTTTAGAACCTCCTCCAGGCTGCCAACGTTCGAACGCCATGCCTCGGATAAAGATACCTACTAGGCATGATCCACCAGTGAACTAAGAGCCCAACTAGGTTGAGGATGTGATCCAAGAAGGACAAGGGAAGGAAAGGAGAAACAGGTATGACCATAACAGATTTCCAAACGCCCTAAAAGCGAAAAGGTACGAGATTTTCATAAAAAATCAAGCTGTTGTATGAGAGAAAGACGTAGTCTCTGACTTTGCGGAGTTAGGTTTGTTAGAGGGGATGGAGAGAAGAGAATGGGTATGGCATTTGAAGAACGGAGGGAGGGCCATTGTTGATTTGGGGTAGGAGTTTTATTCCGACACCGAAATCATCAACGACATTATCCGGGCCTATGTACAGGATAACCACATGAATGTGGATGAGGAATATCTCAAAGAGATTAGACCAAAGCTGCCTCAAGTGGACAACCCCAAATACCCCCAAAGAAAAATGTTGAGTTGGATAGGGTAGGCAATGAGTTGACTGTGGTTGCGGATTTTGCATGCGGAAAGAGGAATATTTTGAAACAAGGGGAATTGATCAACAAGTATAGAATGCTTAACTTGATTGTGGTCTCCAACTTAGCCCTTCTAAAAAGAAAAAAATGAGATTTTGCTAGAGATGGCTCGCCTACTCTATGCCATAGGAAAAGGATAGAGCATTGACCTCCCTTCTCTCATCCTAAACGAAATGAAGAAAAGGTATAATGTAAAGAAAAGTGCATTACTCTTTGGCACTTTGGTGACATAGATTTGTCTAGAAAATGGAGTATAGGAGAGGCCAGCGATGGAGATACAGTTTCCAATGGGACAACTCAACAAGGGCCCATTCAAGAGAAGTCAGGGACACAATGATACCCCGACCGGAAGGCAAGAAATGCCACCAGCCCTAGGGAGAGACGATGTACAAGAGGAGCTTGACGGAGAGGAAGAGAGGGAGTTAGAGAGATAGATGGAGGAGGAGAGACCACAGCCTGATCAGGTAGGACTTAGCTCCAGTACTTGGAGATCCCTTAGGGATGTCATGATTGGGATTGAGACCAATCAAGCTGCGATTCTCCGACAATAAGCTGAGATCTTCAAACAACAGGAGGAGATTCTTAGCTATCTTAGGGGTGGAGCTAGAGGAGATTGAGAGGAGATATTTGTTCTTGTGTGGTTGTGGATGTTTGTTCATGTGTTTGTTTGTTTAGTTTGTTTGGGTATTTTGAGGGATATTTTGTTATTCCATTGCTTCTTTTGGATAGATTGGATCATTAATGATTGGTGTACCGAATGAGCATATTTTTTGAATGGAATGATTCAGTTTATCATTTTTATCTAGTTAAAGGCATTTGTAGAATTAGCACTTTAGTAACTTTTGTGGATAAAAACACATGTGGATGTTATGATTGTTTGATAAAATAACTAATCACATGATCAGTTTGACACACAATTTGGCAATGTTATCAAATGTGAATTAGTATTTGTTATTCTCAAAGTACACGCTAATCAAACTCGAAAATGGAATCGGTATATAACCGACATTCCCTGGAAAACCTGACATAATCAGTGGAGATAACAAAGAATACCATGGTTAGTTTCGAGCCTTGCGACGCTTCAGAGAGAATATCACCATCTACTCAAAAAAAAAAGTTTTTCTCTTTTTTTTTTCAATAATCTCATTAAACTCGCTTTGATTGATGCAACTAAAGTGATCTGTTGACATGTCCCACAGAAAGCATATGCAAGACGGCACATACGTATGCACAGGCTTGAGAAAGGATCTAAGGCCATCTTTGGATCAACTTTGAGCCTTAGCTTTTGACCCTAGTTAACCATGATGAAGCCTTCAAAGTATGAAGTCTTTTCCAAAGAGTCATATGATGACCAAGCCACAAGGAAATATACTTGACTTACCTTGCTATCTAATTTTCTTGTACCCTTTTATAAATCAAGATGATACAGAAAAGCAAGGAAAATAGAAAAGATAATGGTAGCTACTGTTCCCTGAAAGAAAAGAAATTCGGTGAAAACAACCGAAAAAGGAAAAGAGATAGAAGGACAGGGAATTGCCAAGAAAGTGAAAAATAGGAAAATTGAAAGAATGAAATTCCATTCCCAGAAAAAATGTCGAAAAGCCAAACAGAGGTGTGCTAAAATGCATAAAAGAGATAGCATTTTTGAAACTCCATTGATGTCATTTTGTTAGCCACTGACCTCCAGCCACATTACAACCTATGAAAGCCCTAATTCATATCAAGTCTGATGCATATGCATTATGTCAATCAAAAGTTGGGGTATGTTATATAGCATTTTGTTATTTGCATCAATATTCTTCCACGAGGTTATGCTAAGAACATGATTAGTTTACTAACTAAAAAGTTTTACTCCTTTACTAAATTGTGCATACAATTTCTGATTGGTCATCTTCTGATTACATGCTCAGAGAGAAACAAGTCACCATATTCGGAGTGAATCTTTTGCTGAGAGCTTTCTTATGAGAGATTTGTAAAATCAAAAATATCCATGGAGGGTAAAAGTGGAATGTTTGTTATATACCAATTCTTGTTTCTAAAATGACCATCCTACTACAAAGAAAATTTCAAATGCTAATGTGATAGATGCTAATTTTTGCATAAGGATGGTACCAATGGTAAAATGCATGTGGGATAAAAAGTCAAAATTGAGGGATGGGTGCCTCAATGACCATGAAGATAATTTACTTTAATCAATAATCTCACATATACATTTGGTCGACCGAAGTTTGTGTGTAGTTTCACTGGAAACTCTCACGAGACAACACTCGTCCTCTGGGATAAACCTAGAGGTTTAACGACTTGTTGCATAAGCTAAATTCAACTGGATAATCTATGAAAAAGGGGTTAGAAATAGATTTACATTTAATTATTATTGTATTACTAGGGACTAGCAATATCTAGGTTAAGGGTGTGATTTGTACTCAAATGTAGCAAATTCTTATGCCCCCTTTTGGACTAATTGTGCTTGGATGGAGTTTAAGTGATGATGTTTCAGGTTCTAAAGTGAAAAAGGGTTCACGGGATACAAAAATTATATTTGAAGGCAACAACAACACATTAGGGGACAAAATTATAAAAGCTTGGAACAAGGAAGCAACGTTCGAAAGCAATATCCCATTCGAACGGTCATGAGAAATCAGGCCAGCTGTTATAAACTATGTGGCAAACAATAACCAAGGCCCTAGAGACTTGAGCACTACGTTCAAACGCCATCCACTGTTCAAACGTCCACTGGAGCAATGACAAGATCAGACTGACTGAAGACATGGCGTGTTGCAGACTTGCAGTCAGAAGGCTCAAGCACTTGAGTGCCACGTTCGAACCACAATCTACGTTTGAACGTCCCTAGAATTATTGGAGAGACAGAGCAGTCAGACTTTGCATGGACTTTGAAGGAGATTTGCATAGAGGACTTGGAGGGAGTTTTCCACAGAGAACCACATGTCTTCTGACCTGAATGACAAGCATTGTGTTTATCTGACTTTTGAACGATGTAGAATAAAGACAGAGAAACCGTTCAAACGCCCTTGACCTGTCGAACGATCTTGATAGACTGCCTGCAGAGTGGTTGGCTTTTCACTTAGACTTTGACGTCCAGCTCTATTCTTTTACCCCTCTCTCTGCCTTCTCCTTGCCTATAAATATACTTGTTTTGTGGAGAGAACGGGAGGAACTCACCAGGGGACTTGGCATTAGGGTCACTTGGCATTCATCACATACAGTTCTTATAAATCATGTCTTAGTTTTTCTCTTTACTAGAAGAGTTGGGAAGTTTAGATTCCCACTCATTTTCTTTACATTAATGTTTACATTTACATTTGCTCAAGGGTTGTAGTTTCTTTAAATACTTTAATTTTTTACATTTATGTTCTTGATTTAGTATTGGTCTTCACATTTATGTATCTATTTACTTCTAGTGTTTACATTTAAGCTATTACAAACATGCTAATATTTATGTCTTGCACTTTCATTATTTAAGCTCCCTTCTTGCTTAGAGGAGTGAAACTCTTCCACTTTTCTAGAGCTTTACCAAAGCCGTGAAGGGTGGAACATGATTCACTTATTCTTTGTTGAAGATCAGCTCCTTGTTAATTGTACTTTTACTTTGTGAAGTTCTTGATTGCTTATTTACCTTGGTTTCGTTAACCCCCAAATACTATCCCTCAAACTATGCAATGTATGTGCGAAGGGAAGGATTTCTTTCCCTTAGGATAGTGTCAATAGAAAGGGCAAGCAGGAAGGGAAATGGGATGACGTGAATGTGGAGTGTATATGCATAAAAATGTTCCCCAATCGCAAGGAGACTTTTGCGGGTCGTATTTTACTTGGAAGAGTATTCCAAGTTCGTATCCACGAGGAAGAAAGTAAATCAAGATGGAAGTGATTTGGTGGAAATGAAAGTGAAAAATCTTTGTTCTTTTGAGAGTTGTTTGGTGAAGTGTGTGCTAATGAAAATGTAATGAGAAAAACAAGTGTTGGCAATTCTAAGAGGTCGCTCCACTCGGTATACAATCTCAACTCAAACCATTCCTCCGATCGAGCATAAATGAACGATTGATTCGTGGGAAGCCAAGGATGAGGCCGGTGAGTATCTAAGCATAAACCGTGACTAGGCCTATGGTTTATCAAAGACTCACCGAATCATCCACCTTCAACCCAGTCAAACTGAACCATTGGTATTTGAAGAGAGGAATAAAAATGAGTTAAAATTACATACCCAAGTAGAGGTCCCCCTTGGTCTTGCCAACTAAAGGATTTTGCTACTCATACTTAAAATAGAAATAACAATGAAATGGAAGTGCATTGTAATGAAATGAAGATCTAAAGTAACTACATGCAATAACTCATAATCTAGGAATTAAAGAGATGCAAAACCATTTTTATATCTATGGAAAATGAAGAACTTCAAAGCGTTAATGGTAGAAACTTGAAAGAACATTAAACTAAGAAACAACATAAAGGAACCAGCATTAATGACATTGAAATAATGTTCTAAAGATCCTTACAAGAGATTACAAGCCAATTCAAAGTAAAATACATGAAAACGCCACTTTCTCTCTCTAGAAAATACTATTCACCTTCTTCTACACCTAGAGCTTCTCTCTCTATATTCAATACAATGTAATAATCTCTTCCATGTGAATGCCCCTTTCCTCTAGAGTCATCTCCCTCCAAAACCGTGCAAGGAGGCTTAGGAAGTGACCTCCAACATCAACCCATGAATTATGGTGGGCTGGACAAGAGTTACGCTGATGGTGCAGGTGGTGTCCATCACCCAGCTGGGTTGTCACTCCTCATTTATGGCTGAAGATCCCAAGGTCCAAGGAAGAGTGTGAACATGATGAATAGTCTTGTGGGCGTGTCAGAGGAGTGGGGGAGAACCGTTGGTGGGGCCCTCAAAGCAAGTGGAGAAGCACAACAGAAGATGGGTCTGTCAGGCAAATCGTACGGGTACGGTGTACCGGTACTTCGAACTCCAGTAGGTTATGCGTACCGGTACTATTTCTGCTTCCTTGTCTTATTTCACTGATTCTTGGTTCCAAAAATCTTCACAAGCCATCCTTTGACCCCCATTAGGCCCAAGCAATGTGGGAAAACTTTAAGGGGCTCCTTTTCGCCATTTTAGCTGCATAAACAAAACATCCATGTCATGACTTCAATTAATGCAACATCTCTAAGTTAAGAGTCAAAAAACAATCAAATAAGCATGATAAAATATAGAAATATGCAATGTTTAGTGCTAATCACACCCCCCAACTTGTGTTTTGCTAGTCCCTTAGCAAACGATAATTTTAAAACAAAACTAATAAGTATAACATACACTTAAATCATTATAACAAGTCAACCATTCATAAAAAACAATCCAAAAGTAAAAATCATAATGCAATTACAACAAAGCATAAGCAAGATTGAATCCGAAACTGTGGTTTGTTCATTCATGGGTTCAAAATTTGGAGTACATAAAGTAGGACAACAAAAGAGACAAAATAGCCTACAACTCCATTCTATCTACCTCCCATTCAAAACAAAAAGAAAGAAAGCTAAAAACAAAACACAACCCTAATGCATCCTACTCTTCATTAGAGTCTTCATCCTCCTCTGACTCATCCTCATCCTCATCTCCATCTCTCTCAACTACTGTAGAAGTAGAGGGGTGATTGATGTCACTCTCCCTCGGGATGATACAAGAGATAAGGAACAACGGATGTTAATGGTGGGAAATGGATGAACAAAATATGTGTGAAATGAAATGTGGAATGTGCACAAAAGTGCTCCCCAATCGCAAGGAGTCTTTCGTGGTTGGTGTTTTACTTGGAAAGTATTCCAAGGTCGTCTCCTCAGGGAAGGAAAGGGAGTTTTGTAAAAGTGATTTTGCAAAAGTGAAAAGAAAGTGTAAAATCTTGTATTTGAGTTTTGTGTTTGGTTTGCAAATAAAAATGCAAGAAAACAAGTGTTGGCTAATCCAAAGGATTCATTCCAATGGGAATACCAAATTAACTCAAAGCCTTCCTCCGATTGAGCATGAATGAACGATTGATTCGAGGGAAGCTAGGGACGAGATTGATGAGTATCTAAGCATAACCCGTGACTAGGCCTACGGGATATCAAAGGCTTACCAACTCATCCACTCTCAACCCTGTCAAACCGAACCATTTGACTCAAAAGGGAGGAATGGAGAAGAGTTGAAATGGAATCCCTAAGAGGAGGTCTTCCCTTGGATTAACCAACTTAAAATCTAGCTACTCATGATAAAATGAAAGACAAGCATAATATAAATGGACATAATGAAGAAATGAAGCATGGAACTTAACTAAATGCAAGAAACTTAAACTAGGAAGACAAATCAACAATACGCATTTTAAACTAAGAAATGAAGAACTTGAAAGCAAAAATGGTGAAATCTAAGTTACACAAGTAAACTTGAAATAGACTTGAAGTAAATGACATTAAGGTAACAAAATGAAGATTACAAGAGTATGAAAGCTTACTACAACAATAGCAAGTGAAATGGGAGAAGAAAATGCAAAAATGATTCATCATCTTCAACCTTGGAACTCTCTCTCTATATCTACTCCTAAGCTTAGGTAGCCAACACCTTCAAATGCTGAATATTGTTGTATATATGGAGTGTATGCCTTGCCAAAAACGTCCATGAGGGTCCCTAGGGTCTGTGTGAAAGGCGACCCATCAATGGTAGGTGATTTTGATGGGTCACACAGGCTAGGACAAAGCTAGCCTGCAACCCCATGTGCAGCCCATTCCCCTCCCATGCATCATCAATGCCAAGCCATCCAAGTCTTCCAAATGTGTAAGGGAGGCGTGCTCTTGTGTCAGGAAATGTTGGGGGGCAAGTGGGAGAAGTGTAGGTGGGACCCCCAAGCCTCAAAGTTGAGTTACAGGCTGTTTTTCGGCCAGAAGGTTCGTGGTACCAGTACTAGGTACCGGTACCATATGGTACCGGTACCAATAGTACCGGTACTATTTTTCTGCACTAGACCACCTTCGGTAGAAATGGCATAACTCTTGATCTAACCGTTAGATTGAGCTGAAATTTTGACACGATACAGAAGACATCCAGATCTACAACGTTCATGTTTTGAACTGTTCCTGATTCTGAGTAGATCATGGTCAAAATGGAGCACAACCGAGGCAGTGCTGCCCAGTGATGTGGCAGCTGGTGCCTTTGTTCCAAAACACTAATACCTCCTTGATTTCTTCACTTTTAAGCCTCCGATTCTTCATGTATTGTGTCCATGCCTTTACCACACATCCAACATAGTAGCAAGGTCCTAAAATCCAACATTTAAGCTATCAAAACATGCAACATCGAGAATTCAATATTACTCATAAAATAGGCTAACACTAAGTAATCAAATGCAGAAGTTGAGTTATAATGAATGTAATGAGGCCATGAAATGTGCAATATTTTGTGCTCATCAAGGGGCCAGCAGGGGCATTCGGAAATGGACCTCCCTGGGAAGGTATACATGTACATATCCTTTAGCATGGTCGACATAACCTGAATCGATGTGTCAATCCTCTAGACTGTTCTCTCCAATGCATCAAGACGCTTGGGCGTTGAGCGTGCCGGAATGGGATTAAAAGGTCTAGTGGGAGCAGTCGGTACAAACTCCTCCTCTTCAGAATCCACTGGAGCCCTCCCTCCCCGACTCATAGCTTTTCTCTTCTGGCTACTAGCCCTACCTATAGCTCCTGTTTCGATAGGAGTGATCTTCTCGTGATTATACACTTTGACATGGAAATGGCTGCACATTCAGGTCACCAAACTCCCATATGGTAGATTAGTCGTCGACTTCTCTGTCCCAGCAAAATCTTTCATTACCTCCCATATGATTAATGCGAAGTCAATCGTTATGTCGGACACGACAACATCCAAGAGAGCAAGTTTCTCCATATTTGGCTTCTTTTCCGATGCTTTTGGGAGTAAATTATAATGGAGAAGTTTGTTTAATAGGCCATACACGTGCTTCAACCCTCCACTCAAAACTGTTCCCCTGAATTTTAATGGATCCTCATACATTAGGTCAACCAACTCTGCCTTGGTTTTGGCTTTGGTAACATTGTTCGGGTAAATTGGTGGGAAGTTTAGTGGTCTCTGGTAGTTACCCAGGAGTGTGGCAATGACATCAGGGGTCATTGTCATAACCTTGCCCCTAACCCTTGTTTTAAAAACCTCCCCACCATTCTCCACAACCACCTTGAGTGACTGGTAAAATTCCCTACACAACTTCAAATTATATCCATCAACCTTATTGAAACAAAAATTCATCCCATGCCCTTCAATGATTCTCACCACCGGATGTATAGGGGTGAGTGAAATGCGATCGAGTTGACGCTCACAAGTCACCCCTTTCTCCTCAATCAATTGGAGACCTGCTGATTGATTGAAAATAGTGTCGTTGTTCCTTACCTCTCAACACCACCCTCAAATGTGTATGGCTTATGTGTGAAGGGAGTGTCACTCTCCCTCGGGATGATATAAGAGATAGGGAACAACGGAATGTGAATGGTGAAAAATGGATGAACAAAATATATGTGAAATGAAAAGTGGAATGTAAAGTGTGCACAAAAGCGCTCCCCAATCGCAAGGAGTCTTTCGTGGTCGGTGTTTTACTTGGAAGAGTATTCCAAGGTCGTCTCCTCAGGGAAGGAAAGGGAGTTTTGTGAAAGTGATTTTGCAAAAGTGAAAAGAAAGTGTAAAATCTTTTGTTTGAGTTTTGTGTTTGGTTTGTAAATGAAAATGCAAGAAAACAAGT
>JAHQCQ010042590.1:0-26227 GCA_023539305.1 Ilex asprella
ATATTTAAATTGTATTTGTAAAATATTAATCAAATATATTTTCACTATTTTAACGATATTATTTTTTTAATTCAAAGAGTTGCCCACAAAATACAATACCATACCGTCCCAACATTTTCCTTTCTGTAAGTGTGCCCAATCTAGGTGCAGAGATCTAGAATGAATTTGTCTGTGTCAAGTATTAATCAATTTTAATTTAATTTATTTAATTAAGGGTGTCAAAATATCCTAATATTAACCCACACAATTAGTTAATCAAGTTGTATTTTGATCAACATACATAAGGGTGAATAAAAAATTCAGGACTAAATGTTGCAATAAATCAAAGTCACAAGACACAATCTATTCTGGAAATTCGTATTAAATATTCAATGTTGCAACAATCTAGGAGTAATAATTTATGGCCCTGGTAAAGTAGGAATGCTAATATAAATTGAGTACATACATAATCGAATTGAGTTCCATCATGTTCTAAGAAATCAAAGTCGTCATCAGCTTTGGTCATACAAAAAGCAGAACATTAACCAACCACAAAACGCCAAGTGAAAAGAGGAAAAAATGCAGCTTGACTAAGACTAAAGAAAGACTTTGATTTCTTTCATTTTTTTAACCATTAAGAATATTCGGGTTAGTTTACACGTATTTTGATTAATTATTTTTCTGGTTCGATCAAAGACACTAAAACACATCATCTACATCAAGAGTATGATATTTATGACAAAGAAATCAAACAAAAGTAAATATAGAACCATGTACAGAGATTACCAAAGTAACTTCATTTGTGTTGCTTCTTTATTTTGGTATCCTCAAAAAATTGTATAAAATATAGAGAAAAAGCGAACCAACGAAAAATAAAGATAAAGAAAAAGAAGAGTTAAAGAACTTTGTTGTGTGGGGCTTATCTATGTACAAAGAAAAAGAGAAGCAAAGGGAAAATAAAGAGGAAACAAAAGTAAAAAAGGTTTGAGCCACTTTATTCTGTGGGGGATTATTCCAAACGATATAGTTATTGCTTGACTTAGATGAGATGAAATTCTAAACATTAAAGGCTTATAGTGTGGAACACAACGTTTCTTGGAGAAGTGGAAAAATAAAAAGCAATAATTGGTGGGTAAAAACTTTGCTTTTGGATTCCCAAGGAGAAAGGGAAAAAAAAAAGAGTAATGATACACTGACCAAATTTTAGAATCAAATTTAGAGCTCAAATGACATGACAACATATCATTTGAAGTTTTTATTGGGACCCAAATGATATGACACCAATTAAAGAAGCACAACTCAACTGTCATGTCATTTTGGCTCTAAATTTGGTCCCAAAATTTGGTCAGTGTAACATTACTAAAAAAAAAGGAGCAATAACGGGTGGCAACACCTTTTGGGATAAAATAATACTATTTAGACCTAAAATATTGATCTAATTTGTTGACATAATGATGTGACTGCAGTAGAACTACTAGATCAACACCAAGTTCCAATGCTTGATGCCACCCACAGCCAATCCAAAGGTCATATTGAATTAGGTCAGCAAATTAAGTCAATAAATTAGGTTCCAGTAGCATTACTCTTTGGGAGAAAAGCTTAAGCTTAGAGGTTAACTTACATGGACGGGGTCAATGGGTGATCATGAAGGCCCATGGCCTAGGTTGGCGACCTCCATTGCACTCTGGAGGGGCGCCCGCCTAAGGTCTACCCAAGCGGTGGAAAAAAAAAAAAAAAGCTTAGAGGTTAAGAAATGGACCATTATCTACACTTGTTGCACTCTTCAAGAGCTCCTGAAATTGATATATATAAAGGGATGGGTTATTTCTTCTCTTTAAATCTCTTTTCTCGCTCTATTTTATTTTTTTATTTTAAACTATTAAGTTCACTTCATCAATTACTACTCATTGATCTTGTCCAAAAATTTTTGTTATGCAAATCTCTTTTTTCCTATTTGAATTAGAAAAGAAAAATATTATGTAACTCAAATTTGTAACTTAAATTTGTATTACAAAAGAAAGAGAACTATTAGATGAGTGTGTCTCATCAATTTTTTTTGAATGAGACTCACTGATCCAATAGTCTCCTTTTCATTTAAGATGTAAATTTAGGTTATAGATTTATGTCACATAGCATTGATCGAAAAGAAAATATACTCAATTATTATGTCACAAATTCAATTTAAGTGAGACTAAACAAATTTCATATGATTCTACGATATACGTAATAACAAATTAAATTTTTTATTATCAAGAAATTATTATGAAATAGCCATGTCGCGGGTTTGCTAGGTCGCGGGTTTAAATATGACCGATCCCTCCCAGTAAAAAATTTCAAATAGTGAAAAAAAAAGCACCCAGAATTAGTTATATATAACCACTCTGCTCTGATCTCCTGAAGAGAAGTGGCAAAAACACAAGAAAAGTTGAACACCAAAATGAGTAACAATGGTGAAGAGAAGACAGGGATAGCCAAGGTGGTGGTCGGAGCAGTGGCTGGAATAGCTTTTGTTTGGTGGGGTGTTTCTAAGCTTTTCTCAGGCTCTGAATCTGAAACTTCCACCAACAGAAAAATCATGAAAGCTCCGGGAAGAGACGACTGGATTTATAGGGACGACTTTGAGGAAGACCCTGCCACCTATTTCCGCAACCTTCGCAACGAGAAAGATGAAGAGACGACAGGGATAGCCAAGGTGGTCGGAGCAGTGGCCGGAATAGCTCTTGTTGGGTGGGGTGTTGCTAAGCTTTTCACAGGCTCTGAATCTAAAACTTCCATCAACAGAAAAACCATGAAAAGCTCCGGGAAGAGAAGACTATTCAATTAATTCTCTCTCGTTTTAATTTTAATAATTGTTCTCCTCAAAGTTTGAATATTTATAAATTAAGTCAAGTTATTAATTTTGACATTGAAAAATGACAAAAAAAAATTTATTTGCAAATCATATCATTTTAAATTCTACGAAGAAAACAAGATCATGTTTTGGTAAAATGAAATGACCAACTATACGAAAAAAATAAGACATAGACTTGATTTTTAAGACAATAAAGCTAAGAAATATTCATCGTCATCCTGAGGATTCTCACGTCTTCATCGCCCTCCGTCGGCGGCACCAATAACGGCAGCAACAAAAGGACATCAGCAGAACCAGGCCAATGATGACACAGAGTACACCAACTTGGAGCCACTGCCGGAGTTTCTCTCCTCTTGTCTCCGGTGCAAACAGATTTTCCACCCAATCTATGAAATACCCATCAAAGTTTTCAAGCATCAAAAGAATTTCTTTTAGCTTTTCTAGCACATTCTTCATCAGACTATTGGATTCCACTTCTTTCGAGTTCACTTGCACAGTGTTCATGTTCTTTGTCATAATCTCTCTCCTCCTACTACTCATTTTCCCGTTGCCCGTACGAGGAAGTAAAATACTTTTAATGAGATCCAAAAATAATTCTAGGTGTGAGCTCAGACTTCTATCCCAGGAGGTTAGACAAGGAAGAAAAGCTCTCCAGAATAAGAGTTCAGCCCCACGCCAAGAACAAACCGACTAGAATGACAGAGGGACAGCTGGATAGACAACAAGCATCCCCAAAATAAAGAAAATGAGAATGGAAAACCAGAGTCAAGACATGAAACTCTCAACCAACCAAGATCTCCTCCCGAAAATCAAAAGAAGTTCTACGGATGCAAGGCAAGGATCTCAGTGTAGACTTCTTAGAACTAGGAACTAGTCTATATATGCTGGACAGTGCCTCCATTGAGAGGGGGATAGACACACACAAAACAAAAGAGAGACCTTAGAGGCAAAAAGGCTATTCTTCTGTAATTCAAGTGATCAATAAAGAAAAGGGAGTAAGAACATCTATTAAAAGAGTGGACTAGTCAAATTCTATAGCTGGTGAACCACTATATTTCTCATGCGTCATCATCCCCATACACAAAAGATCAGCTCTCACATCATGATCCGTTCCTCGAGCCATGCAGCTCTGGTCCCATCTTCGTATCACGATTTGTTGACTTTGCTCATCCACTGGAAATTACATCATCAACTTTAATAACAGTAGCGCGTACATGGAAATCCAATAAGTCCAGCACTTCTTCTAAAAATCCAAGAAAAGATACTAGAAAGAGAAAATTTAATCCAAATCATAGCTTCAGAGATAGCTGATCGTAATAGACAGCTAGCTCTACTTAATCCAAAATCAGCTCAATTGTCCAGTAGTACAGTTATTATTAAAAATAGGTTTCAACCACTTGATAGACCATTTGGTCCACTAGTCCAACCCACCATTGTTGATCCTAAATTTTTTCTCTAAAGGGTCCAAAAAAGTCTAGTTAGTTCTTCTAGCCCACATATGGCCAGACCCATTTCTCAAGTTGTTTCTAGTCAGTTTGTTAACCCATATTACAGAGCACAACCGATCCCCAGAGGCCCAAAAGCAAAATATATCAAAAAGGTAGATTCTGTTCAAAAAGTATTTGCCATTGAACCAGCCTTATGCTCACCTAAGCAACCCAATGGACCTGGTTAAAGTTTACCTTGAACCCGTATGAACTTTTATCTCATCAAACCCTAAGAAGACTTTTGTTTTCTACCAGGACATACTATTCTTTACTCAGTCCATTTTTATCAAACCTATACCTAATAGAATTGACCCCAGTAAAGTAATTTATCATTCTCTGTATATCCAAAAATTCATTTCCCTAAAATAATGGGGATCTCATCCGTCATTACTCTGAGATCTTCTTCGATATAACAGACAATTCAATTACTATGACTACACAGAGTCATGGTTCAAAATAATCCTCTATCAAGATGAACCGTTCACTCATTCTTGGTTCATATAATTCGACAAAGGTTTCAAGAGCCAGATTCTTTTCTGGTTCTTACAATGGTGGTTTCGTCACGGCCCCATTATTGAAATCTTTCCAACTAATCTCTAAGATCAGATAGCTTACTTCTCATCTGCTTTTAAACCTAGCAAAAATGAGAGTCAGTTTCTAGTCTTATTATTATTTATTATTAAATAAAAAATTCCATGGATTTGTAAATGACAATGAAAAATTATTTCTAACAATGTTGCAAGACAGTTTTATGTCATATGGTGGCCCAAGTTCTAATATAGCAACATTATTGCTCAAGTGAAACAAGAGTTCCCAGTTAACGTTCCTACCCCTACGGTGGTACCATCAATCTTACCCCACCAACTCTAGCAAAATTGGTGATGCCACCTCTCAAGGTTTCAGAAAAACCCCAAGGATCATCTCAACCACCTGCAGTCAAGCAAAAGCTAAAGAAATCCTTATCAAAGGATTCTAGCAATAAGTCAAAGAAGAAGGCCTCAGAGTTAATGCAATTACCCCAGAAACTTCTTCAACAAGCAGATAGTCAAAGTTCCCCATCTCAAGCCTCATCAGAAGCATCTGTTAATGCGTCCATTAATCCATTCTAGGATGCCCAAGATCCTTATGAAGGCTATGATGTCTTGGATGATATTGATATCATTACCCCTTAATCCTTACTCTTTACATATGATAGTTTCACTCACCACTTTCTCCTTAATAGAAAGAAAATTTGTATGTCACATGTACGTTAAGGTATCAATTATCAAGACTAGACTCTTTCTCCTAGTAAATCAACCGACATTCAACAATTAATTTGTTTTTTCACCGAAAGTAGATTCTTTCAGCCAGTAGTAGGGACCCACTCTGCACTTAGTCAAAAGTTACTTTGATAAAAGAATTCACCCTTACTTTTCCAACGAAAGCAGAAGTGAAAAGCTTTTCACCAGAGTTAAAGTTACCACTGAAGACAAAGTGTAATCATTCCCAAAGGTTTCCTTCAGAATCCTTACCTCTATATGAGGACTTTATTCTTCACTAGCAAAACAAGTCGTTTTTAGACTAACTACAAGTTTGTAAACACTTCCTACTCATTCTATTGTAAACCTTCATCATAATGCAAATAAAGAGCACAGTTATCTCCACTAGTCTAATCTCCACTAGTCTAGTAGTACTAGTGTCATAAGTATTTATTTTTTGTATTGCAATTTTATATTTTGTTTTTTAAATTTGTGGAACAGAATTTCATTTACTCTACAACTTGTGATTCTCCTTTCTCCTTTCTCCTTTCTCGTTTCTTTTCTGCACTCTATTTGGCACAACTTTAATACACCTGTTCATTAAAACAGGTGTATTGATATAAGGATCTGCCAGTAGTCACTTTTCAAATCAAAATTTGAAAATATTACTACATTATTAAGTCTTTTAATTAAATCCTGTTTATTCGGAATTGGGTACCTAATCCATTCTAAAAAAAATATTTAATGGTTTATAGTTGATGACAAGTCTTGGTGTGCCTATTTCTAATTCTGTATTTTTGATGACATAGAAAGTTGGACATGAGTAAGTGAATTTACTTTTCCTAATAATACCATTTTTAAGTAATTCAGAATTTTTTTTTTTTGCAGATTTCCATTACTTCATGATTCATTTGGATATAAGGAAGTTTTACCATATACTTTTTCCTATGCCAAAAGGCTGTAGGATGGCTGGAACAAACTTCTTCTTCAAGTTTTTTTTGGGGAAATGATTAATCTTTTCAATTAAAATTAGGTTAGTGAATTGTTCTTGAATTCTTTTGTGATTAATTTCTTCTTTAAGAAATTTCACTTGATTGGTCTTTTGCTTAATTAACCTAAGATACTTAGAGATTGAATGACCTTTAAGTTGCCTTAATTTCTTAACTTCAGGTTTAGATATGAACCTAAAAGTTACAGATTGACCAAAAAGTTTTATAGATACACTATCAGTATCAATTATAAATGGGTACAACAGATAAATGAATGGTAATCCAAGGATGACTTCATCAGTCATATCTTGCACCAGTACAAATGATGTTTTAAAACATACATTGTCTTGACAGATATGTACTTTTGACAATTTGTATTCCACCTTCATTTTACTACTATTGGCTGGACTAAGTCTTTCAATGGTTTTCTGGTAATATTTGGTTGGTATGATCCATTCCTGTATGTAGTTTACATCTGCACCAGTATTTATGAGGACAACAGTGTCTAGTTTAAAATCATTATCAATTATGAATTTTACTTGAGAATACCATTTTTGAAAACTAATTTTATTAATCAAATTTATCCTATAGTTGTTATTAGTGTGTGAATATCCATCTTGAGATGGCAGCTTCGTTAAACCTGAAGTGTCCACTAGAGAGGTGGAAGTTACAGATATCTACTGTGAATATGTTTTATTCTGACTATATGAACTCTCTATGTCAGATTGTTTATTATCTTGAGGCTATTTTTCAAGATTAAAATCCTTTGTCTCAAGAGTACTGGCATTGACCATTGATAAAAGACTCAAAGTTTCAGCAAAGATTTTGTCTTGTGCTTTTAAGTCTTTTATTTCTTGTTTTGACTTATTAACCTCACTTTGAAGATCTTGTAAGGTGACTTTTTTCTTTTTCTCCTTACTAAATCTTTCCATAGTTTTATTAAGACTAATTAACTGTTTTTCACTAGAAAGATGTTTGTTATCTTTTTTTACAAACAAATCTTTAAATTGTTTGAAATACTTAACTTTGAGATCAGGGTCTTCGATTTTGCTGATAAGATCTATGAGGACATGTTTCTTTTCAGCATGTTTAGTTATTATTCTAACCATTTTACAACAATTATTCTTACATCTTATTTTGATGTCAGGTTCATTAAGATTGCTAGAGGCTGACTGGAAATATGAAGAACTTTCAGAGCTGCTTGAATATTCTGAACTTTCTTCGCTTTGCTGGTTGCTTAGCCTAAAGATTTTGAGAACTTCTTATTCATCTTCTTTAGCTAAGTTTAATCTTTTAACTTGTTTTTTAACTGGGCAATCTGGGCTAATTTGACCTTTTTTTCCACAGTTAAAACATTTAACATCTTTTTCTTTTTTATCAATCTTTTTCCCCAGGTTTTTCTTATAAGTTTTGGTCTTATAAATCTTTTTGGGTTTTTTCTGATAAAAATATTTTTTGGGGAAAGTCTTTTTACTACGTTTGTAGTGAGACCTATTTTTACTATAAGACTTATGTGACTTGTGTTTTCTGTTGGATGTTGCTACAGAAGGGAGACCATATTGTTTACAGAAATCACCCATTTCATACTTAGCATTTTTCTTATCATTTTTTAATTGTTTAGTAATCTTTATATCAATACACATCCTCATACCTTCTTTTTGGATGATATTGATAAGGTCACCATAAGTCAAGAGATCATACTCTATGATTCAAGTTTCTTTGCTGAGAGTTTCTCTGATCTTATGAGCAAAAAGATTAGGTAAACCATTGACAAATTTTTCTTTCCAGAATGATCTATTACAATCTGGTCTAATCATAACTCTTGATACAAAGACATTTTTGTACCATCTAAAATCACTAAGTGTGGGACACCTAAGATTACAGAGCTAGTCATGAATCCTAGCTTCAATGTTACTGAGTGTTCCAACAAAGTGTTTTATTATTATGAAGACAAGAGTGTTAATCCCATCTAGCTTGGCTTTACCAATTTTTTCATCAAAAATTGGAATGTCTTCATCATCAAGAACGACAACATGTTTGATGTTGTCTCTTGATTCTTCTGTGAGATAATTGTCCCACCAACTTTTTAACACACATATAAACCTAGAGGTGATTAAATCAACTATATGTGGTTCAGTGTTATCAAGATTGCTGACATAATTATTGATAACCATAGACATGGGGTTGATCTTGTTAAGAATTTCTTGTTCACTTAAACCATCTATGTTCCATTCATAGAATTTGTTAGATTGAACAGAAAATTGATTATTGATATTTTTTTTTTCAAATTGAAGATCAGGAAGTGCTGGTCTGGGGTACCAATTTTTACTAGTACTTGTTGGATTCACTTTTGAATAAGTCAACTTGTTAATTTGTTGATTTTCAAAGGCTTCTTCCAGTTCTTTGATTTTCGGATCAGAAGAACTTTCTGTGTTGATAGAATCAGAAGTTTGATTGATGACTTTTACTTGAGATGTTTCTGGCTTAGCCTCCATCTTTTGAATCAATTTCTTAGTCTGCTGGATTTGAATGCTATCTTTTTTAGTTATTCCTAATTTATATCTATCTTCAGGTAGGTGGATTAAAGGTTTTTCTAATTGTTTATTTGAAGATGGTCTTATTTCATCAATTTTAGTTTCAATTTTATCTGACTGTTTCCCTATGGTTATACGGCTTTGGTTAGTAAAATTATTTTGTTCTACTATCTTCTTTTCAGGTTCACTAGTGGGAACTTTAAAAGGAGAAGCAATAACATCAGCATTCATATAAGTAAAGGTGATAGTTTCAACTAGAGGATGACTAGAGGATACAGTTGTATTATCTGAAGTCTTCCATTTGTGTTTAGTAACAACCTTTACTTCTTTATGACATGATTCAATATAATCGAAAAATGAAAATTCAGTATCCAATTTGTACAATAGTTTCACCCATTGGATTTTAATTTCTTTTATTTGTGAATTGTTGAATCTTTGGAGAATTTTTTTTCTTTTTAGATTCATTTTCTTGTGATTCAATTTCTTTCATTAGCCTATGTATATAAGACATGAAAACTAGATTATTTTTCCTTTTAATCATTAACAGTTGATGATTAATTGGGGCATTACTTTTTAGGTCAGTCATAGTAGAAGATAGGGTGAAGTCTTCTTCTTTGTACCTAGAATACGATGAATTGTGGAGAGTATAGAAAGGTTTGCTGACTTGAGGTGATGAATTATCAATTCTTTTTAAGTCTTCTTTCTATTTCTTCAGCTAAATCTTTATCTCTCCTAGAAATACTAGAATAAGACTCAGATTTTCTTCCCTCATTTATTTGAGTAGGCTTATTAAATGACCTGCTGGATCTACTGGATCTAGCACTGTCAAAGGAGATTCTTACAAATCCATCAGGTAGCTGCTGGATATGTTCTACATCTTTAATAGTATTTTCAGTTTCCTTGTCATGGTTTTCATTTTTTACTAGCCATGATTCTGGAAGAGTAACATCTTTCCAAAATATCTACTTTGGAACTTGGATGTTTGATTCACTAGTATTAGCCTGGATTAATAATGTATTATCTTTAGGACTTTTATTTAATGCATGAACATTCAGGTTTGTAACCATGCATTTATAATATATCCTATAGATGAGGACTATTGATCTTGTTTCATTAACTAATTCGACTATATCTCCATAGCGTTTTACTCCTAGGGTCAAGGCCATGGTTGTATTAGGGCATTCAAGACTTAAAGGAAAGTCTGGATAACAATTGAAATATACTGGTCCTTTGTGAAGTACAACTTCTATTATTCCTAAGATACTGGGTCTGTATTTTTTAAACCTAACATCGCTTAGGATTAATAGAACTAAAACATCTCTACCAAGGGTTATTAATGGTTTAATTGCAATTTAGACTAGATCAATATGGATAAAATTAAATTGTTCTAATCTATGTCTTTTAATTGCTGCTTTTTTAAGCAATTGACAAGTTTCTTCCTCATTAGAGAGAGGATAAACTTGTTCAATAGTTTTGACTTGAAGTTTAGTGTTGAATGCTTTTGGGATCCAACTTGTTTTGTAGATTTCTTTACTAGCGACTTTAGGAATATTCCAACCACTCCAATCAGGCTGTTTTTCCTCATACTCACATTCTTCATCCACTATATTGGGTATAGTGTTCAATGAAAATCTAGATGAGCTAGTCATAGAATTAGATTTGAATAATCTACTCATATTTAAATCTAGACTTTTTTAATTTTGTAAATTATTTGTGGAATGCCTACTCCATTGTGCATACCCCCTAACATACATCCCTCTAGTCTGTCTGTTTTCCCTAAAACTGTCACACCTGGACTTACAAATGGCAAAGGCCAACTCCCACTCTTGGGTGACAAAGGCTAGGTGACAAAGGTAAATAGGACTCTCAAATGATTTATAAAACTAAAATTGTAGAGATTTAATACAAGTAAGATGACTTAAATGTAACTGCATGGATAACTTATCCAGGCTGATACCAAATAGAGTGCGAAAAAGAAAAGAGAAAGGAGAATAACAAGCTGTGGAGTAAATGAAATTATGTTCCACAAATTTAAACACAAAATATAAAATTACAATAAAGAAAATAAATACTTACAATACTAGTACTACTGGACTAGTGGAGATAGCTGAGCTCTTCATTTGCATTATGATAAATACTTACAATAGAATGGGTAGGAAGTGTTTACAGGCTTGAAGTTAGTCTTAAAACAACTTGTTTTACTAGTGAAGAATGAAGTCCTTATATAGAGGTAAGGATTTCTAATGGGAACCTTTGGGAATAATTACACTTGGTTGTAATAATGTTAAAAAGGATCAGTGATTGTAATAATGCTATGATGATGAGATACATTTGGTTGCTCTTCACTGACAAGCAAAATCTTTGGGTGAAATAGGTTCATATATATCACTTAAAGGGTAGAAGTTTCAGGAGAATCAAAGCCTCCAGTCTTGCTCTTGGAACTGGCTGTGCCTACTTAAATTGAGATCCTTAACCAGGCCTCTCATCAAGCATGTGATTGGAAATAGTCAATCTACAAAGCTATGGTTCGACAACTGGCATCCTTTAGGCCCCCTTAATATTTGTGTTGATTTGAATGGGTTTGTGGACAATTTGATCAACTTGGATGATCATGTTAGTAACATCATTATCAATGATCATTGGCAATGGCCTCTTCACCCCAATATCACCCATGTGGTTATTTCCATGCCTTGCTATTCTCCCAATCCTACTCTTGTGGATTCTATCAAATTGATTCCTAATAACAGCTTGAGATTTAGCTCCAGGTCTACTTGGGATAATATCAGATCTATGGGACCCTCTTGTATGCTGGTTTAAACTTGTTTGGTCTGTAAACTCTATCCCTAAAATGTGTTTCACCCTCTGACTTGCTGTTAGAAATAGGCTTAGCACACTTGACCGTTTGCAATCCTTTGTTGCTCACTTGCGTGTTGGTTGTATTTTGTGCAGAAATTCCCCTGAATCTCATGCTCATCTGTTTTTTGCATGCACTTTCTCCTCTACTGTTTGGTCTACTACACTCTCATTCGCGGGGGAGTTATGGAAGCCTATGCTTTGGTATGATTTTGTTGATTGGGCTGCTATTAATTGGATGGGCAAATCAGTTAAGAAATTGATATGCAGATTATGCTTGGCTGCTACTATTTACTATATATGGAGGGAGATGAATAATAGAAGATTTAGAAATCAATTCATGGATTCTAATTTTGTTACCCATCTTATTAGACATTCTGTGTGGTGCAGATTAGCCTCCCTTTAACCTCCAAATTATTCAGAAATGGAGTCTATCTTCTAGTTGTCTCGCCTAACTGATGCATTTCTTGGGATTTATGTGCTGCTTATATAGTGGCTCATTGCTTACGTTGGGTGGGATGTTGGGGCTAGATCAGTCACTTCAGATTAAGTTCCTTTCATTCATCATTGTTTCTTACATTCATCTCCTCCTTCCTACATAGAGTTGGCTCTTGTGGTGTTTTGGGTTTTCTCTGTAGACTACGGCCTTGCCTCTTGTTGCGTATCCTTTGGCTTCTATGGTGGTCCTTCTAGGCAAAGCTAGTGAATCAGATACTGCAGTCTCATGGGTAGGCTTGGGTCTAATTTTCCTGGGCTATCTTTTGCATCTCTCTTGGTGGCCTTGGGCTTTCGTTGTTCACTTCTTCATATTTCTATCTCCTCCCTCTTGCGCTTCATGGTGATTCACTGCTTATGGTTTCCATGCTTGTGCAAGACTGTTTTTATAATGGGTGGCTGACCCATCTGCTTCTTGGTTCAATGTTTGGTTTTTGCTGGAGGGATACTTTGGTGAGGGGGGGGGATACCCCTGCATTTATTGCTGCTGGTTTGTTCCCCGTTACTTTAACGCTTCAGCCTCTGTTTGTTCTGCTGCCTGGTTGATCTGGATGTTTTGCGTTGGTAGTGATGCTGGTGCTTCTCTACTTCTCTCTTCTTCTGCTATTGGGAGGTCTTGTTTATGGATTGCACTGCTTGTTGCTTCTTCTTCTATTCTCATGGGTGCTATCTTCTGCTCCATTTCTGTCTACATGTGCTCTCAACACGGATCCTTGGGTTTTTTCTCGCATTTTCTGCTTCCATTGTATACTTTTGTCAACAATTCTGTGAGTGATACTCCCACTAGAGCATCACCCTCAGAATTGTGTTTTGGAGATTTGGCTCTTTTGTTTGTTGTTTGTCTTTGAGTCCAAGTGACTGCACTGTTCAATTGTGGGGTTTTCCCTTTTTCTGGTTTTCAATACATTTACTTTAAAAAAAAATGTTAAAAAGACGGTTTTAAAAAAAATTGTTAAAGTAAATATAGTAAAAGTACTTATTTTAAAATCATTACTAAAATGCCTAAATATTTCGTAAACTATTTTAAAGAGTAATACTATTTGGACCTAAAATACTGATCTAATTTGTTGACATAATGATGTGGCTACAATAGAACCATTGGATCAATACCAAGTTTCAATGCTTGATGCCCCCCACAGTCAATCCAAAGGTCATAGTGAATTAGGTCAATAAATTAAGTCTCAATAAAATTGCTCTATTTTAAATTATAAAGCACTGAAAACCCAATTCATGTCATTTAATTTTTTTTATTTTTTTTATCAGAATTGATATCATTTCCAAGAAGGAAGTTTCATGGCCAGTTGGTCGTTTCATGTACACTCAGACTTGGAAGTCGTCGCATCTAATAGTCAATGGGAAATAGCAAAGAAGTTGAACCTTTATCTCATCTTTTACACCTACCGCAAGAACTAATAATAAAGAAGAAAATTATATTACAAAAAATACAATATAATTAATTTGTATAAGTTTATGTGTTGAGATATAAATTTTTGGATATATTTACAACAAAATACAGAAGATCGATCCCAAGAAAATTACAAATTTTTTAGTTATGTTACAATTTGTAAGGTTTAAGTTATAAAAATAATAGGATTAATTCCAATTACCACCAAAATTTGTATTAAAAAAATCAAAAAAAATTATACATGACTTTTTTTTTCTTTTTCCGAATAGTCTTCTCTACTTAGAACTCGGTGTTCAGCCGTTGAACTCGAGATTTTCTCACGATCTTTCTCATCTTTAAATATGAACATAAACGTATTTCTTTCCCAATAATTAATTGAAAAGCCATTTGATGTTTTCCATGAACTTTGTAAGATATTACACACCTGTTTATTCAAATTTGATTATGTGATAAAACGACCCACTAGACAAAGCTTCTGAACATCCATAGAGGTAGATGGGTTAGTGTATAGGGAAATGCGGAATTTATCATCAATATACAGCCTTTTTTAAAATTAAATATCGATGTACTACAGTTTTGAACTTATTTACTAGTCTACAGTATTTTTTGAAAGCGAATTTATTGACTCCGTTTTATAAGTGAAAACGGATTCAACAAATCCGTTTTTAAATATAAAAAAGTGGAATCAATAATCTGCTTTTGACTGAAAAAACAATATTTTTTATCATATTTGTCAAACTAACATTTTTTAAAAGTAGAGTTGCCAAATACGTTTTTTTTTTAAAATGTAATTACCAAACACATTTTTATGTTTAACTGTCTTTGAGAATGTGTTTATTAAACAGACTTTTATTTAAAAACGTGTTTTATACCCATACTTTTAGGATAAATTGAAAAAAGTCATATAGCTTATGGACCCTCACATAGCTCCCCTTTCTTTCTCTCCAACAAATCTCATCCTCCTACAAGCCCTCTTCTTGAAGCTTTATGGCCTTTAGTTTCTAATTTAATGTCACCAAATTATATTTCGATAAATGTATTTATCCTTTTATACAAACAAGATAATGTCTTCACTCAGAGTTTTTTGTTATGCACAAACTGATGAAAGCATCGGGTAAACAACTGTTGCTGCTAACAAATATGAACTTCATGAACGCCCCTTTAACTAAAACTCATAGCGTTTTGTTATGCACCAACTGATGAAAGCATTGGGCTCACAACTGTTGCTGCTGACAAATATGAACTTCCTGAACGCCCCTTTAACTAAAACTCATAGCTTTTTTTATCACTCACAGATGTATGCCCAATAAGATGTGAAAAAAAGATTGATTTGGATTTATCATTACAAATTAATAGTTTTTCTGATTATTAAGTGGAATATCGCATAACTCTTGTGTGCTCTTTTTTTTTTTTTTTTCTTCTGAAGATCTTTTTTGTCTCAGAAAGTGAAGAAGAACCCAAAAAAAGTGAAGAAGAAGCACTGAGAGCAACCAACACCAACCCATTGCCCAAAGTCAAATTCGGTTGTTGTTCCAATGCTTGGCGTGATCCTGAGACTGGTGGTATAATTACTGAAGCTGCTCCAGTTTTCTATCAATGGGTTGTTCCAATGCATCGGAGATCGTACAAAAAGTAACAGTTGAAATGTTAAAAGCGTGATTGTTAACCACGCTTTTAAAGGGAGTTATATATTTAAAATCGAAATTATTAACTTCGTTTTTTATTAGAAGTTAAATTGTTGATTCCGTTTTTATTAAAAACGAAATTGTTATATCCATTTTAAAAAAGTGTCTTAAATTGATAAATAAATTCAAAACTATTATAGATTGGTATTTAAGTTTAGAGAAAACTATATATTGGTAATAAATTCGGGAAATGCAGAGGTGGTAGATAGGACGAGATTCGACCTCTGTTTCTTTATCTATGTTGCTTTCGTTGATTGAGTTACGTTGGGTGTGGGAAGGAAGAAGTGAAAAAGAAAACAATCAATCGCCTAAAGTACTAGGTAACGTGGAGGTTTTACGAAAGGTAAATTACATTCATAAGAAGGTAACGTGGAGGTTTTGATGGTGTTGCTTACCTTACCTTGGGGTAGATGATGTTGGGACGATTTGGGTTTCTATAAGATTGATAGGTCGGTGTCTGGTTTAAACAACAACATGGTTTCTCAGGGGAAGCAAGATTAGACAAGAGTGGGACATGGTCTATTAGAGATTTAGGGTTTTTGAGGAAGACGATCTTGGGGATGCGAGGTTCTCCCAGAGGATGGAGATTGAGATACAATAGAAAAAGTTTAAAGGAGGCAATGGTTTTGAGATATAGAAAACTTCGGCTGGATGAATCTGGTAAGGTGGAGGGTTGGGGAAGATGAGAGGCTTTGAGGAATTGAGATGAGAGAGAAAGGGTTTAAAAGAAAAGATGATTCTAAGAAATGAAAGTCTTTTAGTTGGATGAATATGGTAAAATGGAGGGTTGGGGAAGACGAGAGGCTTTGAATCATGGAATGAATGTAGTCATTCGGTCACTCTTTACGATGAGATCAGCTCCTTGGGAATAAGAAAGGATTTGGGGGTTTCACGCAAAAAGACCTGAGATACCAACTCAGAAGGAAACCCTAGAAAAGGTAGAGAGCTCTTATTTCGAGAGGATAAAAAAATACGTGATTATTCAAGTGCCCCGAATATTCTATATATAACCACTCTGCTCTCCCCAAGAGAAGTGGGGAAAAACAAAAGAAAAGTTGAATACCAAAATGAATGGGAGTGGCAACAATACACGGACAGAGGAGAGAGATGAAGAGACGACAGGGATAGCCAAGGTGGTCGGGATAGCTCTTGCTGGGTTGGTTATTGCTATGCAATTCTCAAGCTCTGAATCGGAAACTGAAACTTCCAACAACAGGAAAACCATGAAAGCTCCGGGGAGAGATGGCAGGATTTATAGGGACGACTTCGAGGAAGACCCTGCCTCCTATTTCCGCAACCTTCGCGACAAAATATGATGATCTCTATGTCATTTTGTTTTGCTATTCTGGTTATTATCCAGGCTGTTGTGTGCTTTTGTGTGTGTGTTTGTGGTCTTTGTGTTGGTGGTTTGTAGTGATCGCTTTCCAGTTATTTTGCATTGCTAAACTATATTTGGGAGGCACTGAAGATATATATAGCGAAGTGAGTCAATATGTAATGGTTGGTTTCTACTGAAATGAGTATTTATGGTGCTATATAGGTATGTTATATATGTGTGTGTGTTCCCAATGATCTGTTACTCTTCTTTCTCATCTCTCGCTTCAGTATTTATATTCTATTGACTGCAACGAAATACTGGGTTATGCATTACATTTGATCTCCCAATCTTCCAAGAAGAACAGAACCATTACGCTTCAATAAATTTGATAAGCATACCCGTATTTTGTGAATAATGCATAGCATATAAAGCGAACAATAGAAGATGATCTCTAGCTCAGAATCAAGATCTGGGTCAGACCCTCTTGTAGATTTTCTCTATTCCCTGATGTGAATTAGAGGAAGACTCTTTAATACATATTAGATGACATTTAAATTCTTCGCATAAATAAACATCAAGACAAAATGTTTTATCATAACCAAAATTATTGTTCTGAAGGATCCACAAGCCTCAACCCAATTTTGTCGTCGAAAACACTGTTGACGGAAATTTTTCTGCCGGATTTTTTGGGAGCCTTCTATTTTTTGATTTGAATTTTCAAAATCACTATAACAAATTTATTTTTTAGCGACAGATTTTGGCAACAAACAATAAAATTGGTTGCCAATTAGTAAGATGCCAAATTTATTGGCAACAAATTTTTTTGTTGCCAAAAAATATTTTTGGCCGCAACATTTTTGAGGTTTAAATAAAAACTAAAAAAATAACGAAAACAAACTTAGCCACAAGTGATTTTTGTCGCATAATGACAGAAAGAATTTCAAATTAACTTTTTTTGCGACGTATAATATTTCGTTGCAGAATATTTAGCTAAAAAAAAATTCGGTCATTTCACTAAAACGACTTAGTTTTAATGCCGTACACTGATAATACCCAAAACGCCCCATTTTTGTTGCCTTCCTCTCTTTGTTTCTTCCCAAGCGACCAAGCCATCGCCTCTTTCTCTACGCCACCACATCTACATCTCTCTCTCTCTCTCTCTCTCTCTCTCTCTGCGTGTAAGCTACTTACCAGTAAAAATTAATGAAAGCCTTTTAAACCTATTTTTTTTCCCCAAATTCACTTCTCACCGCCTCTCTCCCTCTCTCTCACTCACTCGATTTCTACTGTGCTGCATTGAGTTCGACCGAGAAGAGTCGCTGCCTTAAGATCGACAGAACCGCTTAATACTCCTTAGATTTGTGATTTGTGCAATTTCTTTGAGCGAAATGTGCAATTTGTTTTAGGACTTGAGAATTTCGTGTTAATTAGATAGATGAAAATGTTAATTGTATGTTTGAGTTTCTTCCACATGAAACTTAATGTAAATTCCACTTTGTTTATCGTCATCTTTTGGTTTGAGCTTTGCACTTTCTGCACATTTTTATTTGAGCTAATTGAAGCAATTTGATAATCTCGCACCAAACAAATCCCACAGACTCGCTCTCTGGGTCGACATCCATAAGGTATTTTAAAACAATTATAAGTCTCACTGGGTCAAAATCCGTTGAAGTGTAGGCTCATTGTCTATAATTCTCAAATTTTGGTGTTACTGTGCATATAAACATTGTCCATATATAAGAGATAGATAACCATTTAGTTTGCTGGTTTCTATATTTCCAAATGTGGGTTTCTTTAAATGATTCAGTGATCACTCTCTTGTTTAAGGTGATTCTTCTAGATGATGGACTTCTTGACTTAATATTTTAGTTTGTAAGAATGCATAGTTCTGTTTCTGTTTGTTGTTTTTTGAATCTTTATCAATCTTGAGCTCAAATCTTTGCTTTAAACAACCCTATCAAAGTAGCATATAATTTATCAAGTATTGAACTGGTAGATTTCGAGGTGATACTTTTTTGATGTGTGTGTGCTTACGGATTTTCTTGAAGTTTTTCAGATTTATCTAACATAAGAAATTGAATTATTTGTCTGACATAAGTTTATTGGGGATTTTAGAAATAGAAAGGCTGGTTTGAAAAGCAAAGTTTCAGCAACAAATTTGATGTTACTATGCCAAGAAGCTTATAATAATCTAAATGCTTCATACGAAAGTGTCTTATTGCTTTATTTTTATTTAGACTAAGCTTTGGATGTGGTTTGATAAAGTTTGTTGGGTGGCAATGCTGCATTTTTTCTCTTAGTTTTGTCATACTGTTTTGCCTCTTGCTAATAAATTATGTGTTTGAACTCTCTTAGGCTAAGTCTTGTCATCCTCATTAATTTTAGTTTGTGCTCCACTTTTTATTCTTTTTGGATTAAAGTGATTCCATGAATGTCAATTATCATGAAGGTGTGTTATATTAAATGCATACCCATCAACCTAAGAAAGTGAAATTACAGGATCGAAAGGTAAATTGTTTAGAGTACATAATGAAAATTTTGGTATTGTGATCCTGTCAATATAGATAGTTTATTGATTAGTGTTATGCTTGAACATGATTGGATGTCAATGTTTTTATGGTTTGTTTTTTTCAATTCCAGGTCATCGAGAACAAGTAGTACAACCAGATAAAGAAGCAAATGCGTTGTTTGGTTAAATAGCCAGTAGATAGATAAGCCGGCGTTTGAGGGACTATTCCCAGCTTTTTTATTCGCTGCTGATTCCCTTTTTTTTCTTGTAGTGCTTTATGCTTTAATGAATATTGAGACAAAGGGGTGATATAAAATGCCATGGACTTGAGCCCCTCATGGAAATTCTTTCTTTTTTTTTGCTCCCTATTTCAAAATTGTTGTTTTTGAAGGATCCACAAGTCTTATCCCAATTTTGTCGCCGACGGAAATTTTTCTGCCGGATTTTTGGAGAGTCCGTTTTTTGATACGAATTTCCAGAATAGATTGTGTCTTGTGACTTTGATTTATTGCAACATTTAGTCTTGAATTTTTTATTCACCCTTATGTATGTTGATCAAAATACAGCATGATTAATTAATTGTGTGGGTTGATATTTTGATATTCTGACACCTTTAATTAAATAAATTAAATTAAAATTGATTAATATTTAACTAGTAATGTTATACTGACTAAATTTTAAGACTAAATTAAGAGCCTAAATGACATGACAACATATTATTTAGAGTTTATTGAGACTCAAATGATATGACATCAAATAAAGAAATCCAAGTCAGTTGTCATGTCATTTGAACTCTTAATTTGGTCCTAAAATTTAGTCAGCGTAGCATTATTGATGCTTAACAGTGACAAACACATTCTAGATCCTTGCACCGAAATTGGGCACACTTGCAGAAAGAAAAATGTTGAGACGATATGGTATTGTATTTTGTGGGCAACTTTTTTAATTCAAAAAATAGTATCGTTAAAATAGTGAAAATATATTTGATTAATACTTTAGAAATACAATTTAAATATATTTTAGTTTATGAATTATGCTATCAATATTTTTGAACTATATAACAAGAATAGTTGTAAACTTAGACGTCCTGAATTTAAATAAAGACAAATTCTTTAGGTTAGACAACGAGGAATTTATCGTTCATGAATACTCTTATTCCGAAGTGGAAGGCCTACCTTTAACTGAATCAGGAAGTAAATTAGTCTAGATGTACGTAAGTTGACCTGAACACTCTTAACAGTTGAAACTAAAAAATGAAAAAGAAAAAAAAAGAAATGAGTTAAAGTAAAAATGTTAAAAAGACGGTTTTAAAAAATTTTGTTAAAGTAAATATAGTAAAATACTTATTTAAAAAGCATTACAAAAATGCCTAAATATTTCGTAAAATATTTTAAATTATAAAGCATTGAAAACCCAATTCATATCATTTAATTTATTTTTTTGACCAGAATTGATGTCGTTCCAAAGAAGGAAGTTTCATGGCTAGTTGGTCATTTCATGTACACTCAGGCTTGGAAGTCGTCACCTTTAATTGTCAACGAAATATATCAAAGAAGTTGAACCATTATCTCATATTTGACACCCACCCGAAGGACACTATTAAAGGAGAAAATTATATTACAAAAAATACAATATAATTAAGTTTTAGAATTAATTACATTAGAGGTCCCTAAAGTATTAAGTTTATCTCATTTTGATCCTTAATGTTTCAATTGCATCATTTTGATCCCTAAAGTATTAAATATGTTTCTATATGGTACCCCAAAGAGATAATGTCCAAATTGCTAACGATTTTTTATCATAAACTTGTCATATGATACTTAAATATAGAAAAAAAAATAATTTGAATAACTCTTGACCAAATTTTTATTCAAATTTTAGTTAAATGCCTATATAAATTACACAATTTTGATCATGTGCTATTCAAATTTTGGTCAAAAGCAACCCATATTACACATTTTTTGGTCAAGAGCTACCCCAATTTTGTTTAAAAGCTATCAAAAATATTTTTTTGTCCATATTTAGCTATTACGTGACAAGTTTATGATAAAAAAATCATTCGTAATCTGGAAGTTGTCTGTTTGAAGGACTATATAGAAACATATTCAATATTTTAGGGACTAAAATGATACAATTGAAACATTGGGGACCAAAATGAGACAGACCCCATACTTTAGGGACCTCTAATGCAATTAACCCTAATTTTTATGAGTTTTATGTGTTGAGATATAAATTTTTGGATATATTTACAACAAATAAAGTAATGGATTTTGATTTTTAATAACCCATGCTATCAATACAAAAAAAAAACATGAAATGACGAAATTCAACAATCATCTTAATAAACGCAAGCCAACGAGCAACAATGAGATACTAGTTCAAGTTTCGATAATGTCAAAGTTCGAAATTCTTCAAATCATGAATAAAACTTTCATCATTCTTGAGTTTGTGCTAATGTAACACCACATTCTCTGTCAATCGATGTATTTTTCATAATCATAGAGTTAAAAGTTTCTCCAAAGAAGATGAACCATTTTTTTTGTGAGGAGGAAGGAGTTTCAACTATTGAAGATAAAGAGATTTCAAAATAAATGTTCTTAAATTTCAATGGTTAAGACAAATGCCTTGTTATAATTTTTAGGAAAGAAAATTTTAGAAAATAGACATTTACGTCTTTATATCTCAGTAGTGTATTTTTTTCTAAATATTTTTTTGTATATTTTTTTACAATTATATCTAATTTAGCGTACCAACTTCCAAATAACCCATAAAAATCCTATTTGTTCCTATTTTGATATCTGATTTGAGAACTTAATTCATTATAACTATTAGATGAGAAGTTAATTTCATCCAATAATTTAATGATTACAATGATTTAGGTCTCCACTATTCGAGAGGGGACACGAATCCTTGATTACCCCCAACACTCTTATTTTGCACAAACTACTAGCTCATTTGATCCTGATGAATATGTTGCAGCCTCTACTAATCTTATCATAGTCCTCCACAAAAACGATTCCGTAACACGAACAAAACATAGATTTCACAGGGAAAAACTTGAATCCCTGAGTTCACACAGAGAAAATAAATCACTTAATTGAGTAGAAGAAATCCAAACAGCATCTGAATAACCACAAATCACTCGCAACAATCACAATTTCTTATAGCAGGAAACGGGAAACATGCCAAAGAAATTTCAATTACTATCTCGGAAAGGGCTTTTAAATTCATACGTTGGACTTATGTTGTAAGATAAGAAAGATTAGTAGAGTTCATAACTGGGATTTGCCCGGAGATTGTGAAAATATGATCTGGGGTTGCTCTCAAAGATGTTCCTCGGCATTCTGTAATTTCTTCCGGGAGCTTTCATCATCTTGATTGATCTGCCTCTCCCTCCGCGGCAACAACATCGACAACAGTAAATAAAGAAGATGAGAACCAGCACAGCAATGAGAAAGATTGCACCAACTTGGAGATAGTGGTGTAGTTGCTCTCCTATGGTCTCTGGTGGAAACACCTTCTCCAACCAACTTACCATATCTCCCCAACAGTTCTCAAACCAACCTGGCAATTCCTTCATTATGCTCTGTACATCCATCTCTCTCTCTCTCTCTCTCACATTATGTGTGTGTGTGTGTGTCAATTTATATTCTCCCCTTGCACAAAAAATCATCAACAGTGAGTTTTGTGAGTTGAATTTTCAATTCCTCCCTTGGATTTATGCACCAATTAATGATTTTCATTTTTTTTTGAGGTTCTGCAAAGCAAATACTGGTTATTGCTTTAACTCCATGGGGTCCCTTGGAAAATATAAAGCAGCCCAATTCTTTCTTTAGTCTTGGTGAAGCTACACCGTTTGTTCAGTCTTTCTTAATTTACTTTTTTTCCATATATCACTTGAAAAGTAGAGGTATGATTTTGAAAATTGGTATTTTGATGCGGTCTTTATTTTAAGTAAGAAGTGATGAATTTTGGGAGAAAAAATTTAATGTAAATAATTTTGAGAGATATATTAGTGACGGTTGGATGAGTCAATTTGATATCATCAAATAAATTTATTGAAATCTGTCTAATTTTATATTATAGATAATGGGAGAATATTAAGGTACTGAAAAAAATTCAATATTATATTGTCATTTATATTTTTTATTATTAAATTTAAGAGTTATTTGTAGTTTGAAAAAGATAATTTATAAAATTTAAGGGTTATTTACAACTTTTTAAGATCATTTACAACTTTTAAAAGTAATTTATAATTTTTGGAGTTATGTAGAATTAATCTTAAAATTGGTAAGATCAAATATCAAACAACATTAATAGTTGTAAATAATCAAAAATAATTATAATTTAAACCAAAAAAGTTATAAAATAATCAAAAAATTATAATTTTTTAATTGTAAATAAACCAAAAAAATTGGATTTGAACTCATAATTTTTTCGTCTTCTCCGTAATTAATGGTCTGCTACCTTTATGTCCAAATCAGATGATGCTGTTTTATGAAGTTGATTTATTGCGACATGACATAAGTTAATTAGATGAGGAGAAGTTGTAGCATTTCTAGGGAAGAGAAAAGGTTGGGAAAAAATCAGATTCTAAATTACCACTTAAACATTGGAAAATAAACATTGTGCAGCAGGCTTGCATTGGAAAATAAAATAATCACAATCATACTCCTCAATTTTCCAAGAAATTAAGCATTTTCCAAAAACCTATTTCTCATGCTTTGTTGGTCTTTTGATGTTCACTTGAACTTCACACTCCCACTTGAAAACTTACTACCTTCAATAGTCATTGGTATAATAGAAAAGAAGATGAACCATTATGCCGTCTTTTACACCAACTCAAAGGACCACTAATAAATAAATATGTGCCTCTTCAAGACCCGAAGAATTTCATATATATAATAACACACTGCTCTATTCAAGAGAAACTGTAAAAATAAGAAAAGTTGGACATCGAAATTGGGTTGCTGTAAGATCACAATGAGCAGCAGTGGCTATACAAATATGTCCAAGACTCAGAGAGAGGATAAGATTTTAGAGATAGCCAAAGGGGTTGGTATAGTTGTTGGTGCAGTGGCTGGAATTGCTCTTGTTGGGTGGGGTGTTTCTAAGCTTTTCTCAGGCTCGGGACCTTCTTACACTACCCAAAAAATGATGAAAGCTCCTGGAAGAGACTGCTACATTTACAGGGATGACTTCGAGCAAGACCCTTCTGGGTATTTCCGCAGCCTTCGCGATTAGGAAAGATGATATTATTCATCTTACAATTCTACTTTTTGATCTTAGCAGTGTTCCTTTTTTTTTTTTTTTTTTTTTGATTTTCTGTTCATGTCCAGTTTTTTCTGCAATGCTAAATTATAGAGATTATCAGAATGAAAATATTCATGGTGCTAGGTGACTCTGGTGGTGAATATTTTATAAATATGATCTCCCTCGTATAGGACCTCAAAGATTTTCTACTCTTTTTTCTCATATACTCCAGTTATGTTTTGGGAAAAATTTCATTCACGCTCCCTGTAATTAAGTCTAAATTAAATAACATCATCACTCGATTTTAAAATTTCACCGTCATCCCTTGTTAGTATTTGTCTGGTTACAATGTTAATGAGAATTGTTAATCTACATCTACACTAATTCAAAAAGTCAACATATTTGAAAAATATTTTTTTTCATCTTTACCCTCCTACAATACAATTATGTCATTCTTATCCTCAAAATCAACTACATATTAAACCCAACTTATCATCTTTAGCTAAACTGTTGGAAGAGCAATGCTACATAGACTTAAAAAGTAGACTTAAAAAATTGACTTGATAATCTCAACCATTGATTTCACTGTAGGTCCCAGTATTTATTGTGACCTACTACCTATTCAATGGTTGAGATTATCAAGTCAATTTTTTAAGTCTAATTTTTAACCTTACTCCTGTTGGAAATCATACTCTTGTTGCAACACAAACTCTTTCTCTCTCTCTCTCGTCTTGTAACAGTCTCTCCCCCTTTCTCTCTCTCCCATTCATTACTGCTGGGTAAAAAACAATCAAAAACTCTCCTTTTAACCTTCCGCTCTCTCATACTCTCTTTAATGCACAGCCCATCGGGTTGTCTAACATTGTACATATAAAATCACGAGAAGGGAAGAGAGAGAGAGAGAGGACATTCACCTTCAATACAAGTCTAGACACCGCCTATCTCTCACTACCATTTACGGTTTGGTAGATGGGCAGGTAGGAATTCGGAAAGAAAATGACACAAACAATCCATATGACAGACTCGCTGGCAAGGTTATGAGAAAGGCAGGAAAGAAATCTAAACGTCCTTCCAAAAGTACTCAATCAAGAACAGAAGAGATGCGAGAAATTTTTCAGAGTAAAATGAGCAAGAAAAAGCAGAGAAGAAACCTGCGTGGAGGTGGAAAGAAGTAGTCTTCATTTAAGAGCAAGTCACGGTATGAACTTGATCACAAATTCCTTCTCTTGATTCTCGTCCGTATTTCGTTTGACAATTTTGTTTTATGTAATATAGTTCATGTTTAAGGTCAGAATCATGATTGAGAGCTCAAATTTGCGAACTAATAGATAAATCAATTGTCTTCTTTTGAATTAGGATGACTTAAAAAATCTCGGTTGCATGCTTTGTTTCTTTATGTTCCTGCGGTGCATGCGTGGGGTCATCATGTTTGTTTTTTACTCGTTTTGTCTTACCTCTCGGCATTAAGGCTCTAACATATCATATGAAGCTGACTTTCTATTTCGAGTTATGGCCATCAGGACAGATTGAAACAAACTCTTATGCAGTAGTTCCTGGTTCACTTAAGATATCTATCGGCTTAAGTTGGTGTTGGATCAGGGCTTTACTACAGTTTACAATTATGCTTTGTC
>JAHQCQ010042591.1:0-13190 GCA_023539305.1 Ilex asprella
AACTTTTTCTTGATTAGGGTTGATTTTGAGTGAATCTTTACCAAAAAATTTAGTGTTTTCACAAAGAACCCTAGGTTTCCATTTTCCCCAAATCATTAGCTTTCTTTGATCTTTTCAAAAAATACCTAACTCCATCACAATGGCTTTCATAGGAGGGATTTCTATGGATGTTTTTGAGCCCATTGAGCACCTCTTGGTGTGGTTATTGACATTCATTGGGTTGAGAGCACTGTTGATTCTCATGGCTCAAACCAAGATAATGGGCACAAACTCCCCCCACCTATAGGCACTAGCTCCTGTAAAAGGAGTAGGGAAGGCCCAAGTAGGCAAGACCAAGAGGAGAAGAGAACTAAGGCGTGACATGACACATGTAGACAATGAATTAAGGAAAAAAATGTCACGTGCGAGAGATATATGGATAAGATTTCTCTTGGGCCTAATGATGAGGTCATGAGGATGATCGAGGCACGTGGGTTGAATGTTTGGTTTGAGGAGGTTAAGGGTTACAATTTTGGTTTGTGTCAAGAATTTTACAAGAAGTTGTCGGTGTTTGGAGAAGATGGGAGTAGGTTAAGGATCAATGTGCGGGGAAAGACCTTTGAGGTGACCCCCGATGTAATAGCCACGCTGTTGGGATATGAGAGGCCTCCCCCTACTACCCTGGTCCACCAACATAATGTCAAAGGGGGTAAGACTCTCACTGACTACATGAGGCTCACCTACGAGGACCCGACCACCTTCAAAGGAACAACTTTGGTCGGGGGCCTCAAGCACTCATACGGGGTAATGAACAAGGTGCTACATTACAATTTGATGCCCCAGGGATTGGAGAAGAGCCCAAACATCAAGCAGCTTTCCCTCCTCCACACATTTATGACAAGGGTGGCGATCGATGTAGCATTATTGATTTTTGAGGAGATGAGGCAATTCGCCAAGGCTGCAAAGCCGAAGGTGAATCTCCCTTTTGGGAGTCTTGTCACCTGTCTATATGACCACTCCAATGTGAAGCACTATGCTCACGATACTTTACATCCCCCAGAGATTGGAGACATTGGGAAGTCGAGCAGTAACAAGAGGGTTGCGAGATAGAGGCCCAGGGCCTTGGGGCTAGAGCCATCTACTACAGGGTCATCCACATCAACACCTCTTGTACTTGCCCCAGCCCCCACCATGTCGCAGCGTATGGACGCACTGGAGTCTACTATGTACAGGTTGTTGATTATGGTGACGTGGCTATTCCAGCATACATTTTTGGGTGTGGCATTGGACCTCTGCCACCTCCTACTGCACTATTGGCCGCTGCTCCTATACCTTCTACTACTGTGGAGGTGGGAGACGAGGAGGAGTAGGAGGATGAGGAGACTGAGTCCAAGGATGAGATCGAGGAGGTGGATGATTTTGATGAGGACAATGATTAGGATAGCTTTTGTGTTTTGTTTCTTTGGAGCTCAGATTGTACATAGCTAGGGTTACTTTTGTCAGCCAGTAGAAGTGTCTTCAGGTTTTGGGCCATTTTTTTTTAAACTCGAACCCATTGCAATGAACTTTTGAGAATGATCAATGAAAATACCATAGTTGTTATATTTTATCATTGCCCAAGTTTATTTTTAATTGCAATATGATTTTTGGATTTTGAGTGTTTGGATATTTACTCGTATGAATGGATTTTGTTTTAGTTTATAGCTTGTGGTTTGAAATGATGTTTGCTAGGGACTAGCAAAGCTCAAGTTGGGGGGTGTGATTATCACAAAACATTGCATTTATTGGATGTTGTTATGCCCTTTTATAGTTGCTTTTGTTGTGAATTTGGGGAGAAATGCGTTTAATCTTCTCTTTAATAGAGTTTTGTGTAAATATATGTGAAAAGATGTAAATGGATTGAGTTAGGCTCCCATCGTAGTGTTGGAAGTCAATGAAGATGAGGGGATAGTATAAAGGAAGGATTGGAAGGTGAAGAAAATAAGAAAAATACAATTTGGATGAAAACCTTCCGGAATGTTTGGCTATAAACCTTCCAGAAGGTTTACACTTGATCTACCTATTCATTGTCAAAAACCTTCCGGCAGGTTTTGTCTACTGAAATGAACCCTCTAGAAGGTTTGCATTTTCATTCGGGAAGGTTTTGCTCACTGGAATGCTGCTTCAACTGTTCATGCACAAACCTTTCGAAAGGTTTGTATCGACCTTCTGGAAGGTTTTGCCAAGAATGCCCAGACAATCTGTAACTCAAGCTCCGTCATTTGGGCGCTCGCTACACTTCTCCTACTTGTCCATTGATATCTCTTACACACATACAAGCATCCCCTCATTTCAAGTTGGACTTTGGAGGCCATGTCTTTAATGAGGAGGAGAGAGAAGAGGCAAGCTAGGGAAGTGCGGGCTAGGCCTGTCCTAGCCTGCCTAATGCCATCTAACCAGCCTTCTATGGATAGGAGGTCTGTCACACACCTAGAGGAAGTTTCGTGGACAAAAATGCAGGCAATTCTTGGACACAACATTGTAGAGATATAGAGAGAGAAGTTCCAAGGAAGAAGACATAGTTTGGAGAGAGAAAGCTTAGATTTTTACATTTCTTCTATCCATTTCATTTGTAATCTTTTGAAAGAATCTTGTAAGATTCATTCATTGTCTTAATGTCTTTTATTTTAAGTACATTGCAAGTTTAAATACACCATTTAGATTCTACCATTTTTTTAGTAAGTTTTTTTTAAAATGGGTATTCAATGCATATCTTCTTAGTTAACTTTTCTTGGATTAAATTAAGTTCCAATCTTCATTTCTTTACAATGTGTCTTTACTTCATTTATGTTCTTGCACTAAATATGAGTAGATAAGCTTTAAGTTGGCTAATACAAGGGAGAATTTCTCGTGGGTATGCTAAATCAACTCTTTTTCATTCCTCCTCGTAATGTACGATGATTTGGTTTGACTAGGTTGAGTGTGGAAGTAGTTGTTAGTTATTGATACACCATAGACTTGTCACGAGGTATGCTTGAATCCTCACCTCTATTTTAGTCAATCGCTCAATAAAACGTCTAGACACTATTGGAGGAAGGTCTTGAGTTGATTTGGCATTCCCATTGAAATGACTCCTTTGGATTAGCCAACACTTGTTCCATTCCATTTTCATCAAGAACACAATTTACCAAAACTTAAACATCAAAGTTTTTTACACTTTTCTTTTTTCACTAAAATCATCTTCAAAATAATTCACCTTCCTTCTCTGAGGAGACGACCTTGGAATACGAATTTAAAGTAAAACACGACATTCAAAAGTCTCTTTGTGCTCGGGGATCACTTTTATTCACACACACACACACACATTTCATTCACACACCCATTTTCCCATTTCTTACATTGAATCCGAGTGAGTGTGACACTAACCCACACACTTAAGCCATATAAACATTAAGGGTTCATGTTCGAAGATTAAGAACAACGAAAAAAGACATCAAGCATAGCCCCTCGTTCCTATCTCTCTGCTGTCAGATCTCTTAATGCCTTTCCAAGCTTCATCGCCTTCAAAAAAGGAAGGGAAAAATGGCAACCACCTATATACTTGTAAAAAGCAGGACATAAGGAAAAAGAAGTGGTATAAAATCAAATATGAGTAAAAGGCATACCATAGCAAAGCCTTCGTAGTAGTGTCAATGATGCCCTCTAGACCACGAGAACCGACCTCTTGGATCTCTATAGTGGTCACAAACTCCCAAAGTCACTCCTTAGCCAGATTCACATCTTGAAACATTGATATCGAACCACTACTAGAAACAAGGAAGCTAAGTGGAGCACCAGTCCTCGTAAGAGACCACACTGGAGCCTCAATCCCTACAACCGTACTAAGGCTAGCTCTAGAATGCGATGGATTCGCATCTAGGAGAGGAGTGGAAGCATCACCAGGTCCCGTCTCCTGGGAACTTACCTGGCCAACGGACCTTGGCTGGGAAGCGCATGGGGAATCAAACTTCGCCATCATAGAAGTGGAAGTGAAGATGCTACCTTGGAATCATAAAAAGCCTCCACCATCGCTCTATCGATAGTGGAACATGTGGAATTGGTGTAAGACAAAGAATCAACAATTTTACAATCACCAAAATTTGATTGGAAGATCAAATAAATTTCCTCTTCTGCCTTAGAGAGGCTTTGGGACGACCTGATGGCCGAAAACTCCTTGAAGGGATGACCCTACATGGTATGAAACCTATTTTCTTCCTCTGGAGATAACGTGAGCAGAGCTGCAAAGAAGCCACACGTACGGTAAGTACAGGAACAAGACGATCAGACATAAAAGCAAAGGTAAAAACCCTTACCTAGCTTGGTCCATGGAGCAGTGTTCCACCTTGAAAGCTCTAGGCCACAGTCTCCCTCGGTGGCCCACTCACCTTCAACGAAGCATAACCTAGATTTTCAACTGTGACAATTCGAGGGCAATCTAGTAATAAACTTGCCTGACCGCAGAGCAAAGCTGTACTATCCTTGATGAAGGGTAGGATTATCTAGAAGCACGTATGAGGTAAAAAAATCCTCAAAAGGGGGAAGAACATCAGCTCCATGGACCAACCACCATAATGAGAAGAATGCCAGAATCACCCTCCTACAGCTGAGAGTCAACCTCTCTAGAGCCAGTGATAGGTGTTCTAGAATCCGATAGATGGGTCCAGTTAGGGGAAACCTTAACCCCACCTCAAGGATGTCCTAGTAAAAAAAAATCTCCCCAAAGGAATCAAAGTATGCCAACTCGTCCTGTTTGGGCCAGCGACACAAGACAATAGAAGGTATATGGAACGAAGAAATAATGTGAGTGATATCATCGTCACTCTCGATTGAGCTAGAAATAGTGGATACCTTTGACCTATCACATTTAGCAACTCCTTTGCTTCGCTAAGAAGCCTACTTAACCTCCACTACGCAACCTCTACCAATTCGAATACTTGACAAATGAGAAGTCAATAAAAATGAAAGGCGCCAGGATTAGGAAAAAATGATTAAAAAGGCTAGATTACCTAGTCGAAAGGTGGTATCTTGTTTTCTTCTACAATCCAATTCAGTACCACTACTGTGATTGATTGATAACGGTTGTTGTTCCTTACCTCTCAACACCACCCTCAAATATGTATGGCTTATGTGTGAAGGGAGTGTCACTCTCTCTCGGGATGATACAAGAGATAGGAAGCAACGGAATGTGAATGGTGGGAAATGGATGAACAAAATATGTGTGAAATAAAAAGTGGAATGTGCACAAAAGTGCTCCCCAATCGCAAGGAGTCTTTCGTTGTTAGTGTTTTACTTGGAAAGTATTCCAAGGTCGTCTCCTCAGGGAAGGAAAGGAAGTTTTGTGAAAGTGATTTTGCAAAAAGGTAAAGAAAATATAAAATCTTTTGTTTATGTTTTGGGGTTGTGTTTGTAAATGAAAATACAAGAAAACAAGTGTTGGCTAATCCAAAAGATTCATTCCAATAGGAATACCAAATCAACTCAAAGTCTTCCTCCGATTGAGCATGAATGAACGATTGATTTGGAGGAAGCTAGGGACGAGATTGGTGAGTATCTAAGCATAACCCGTGACTAGGCTTACGAGATATCAAAGGCTCACCAACTCATCCACTCTCAACCCCGTCAAACCGAACCATTTGACTCAAAAAGGAGGAATGAAGAAGAGTTGAAATGGAATCCCCAAGAGGAGGTCTTCCCTTGGATTAACCAACTTAAATCTTAACTACTCATATTAAAAGCAAGATATTCATAATATAAAGAGACAAGGATGAAATGGAGATTAAAACTTAACTAAATGCAAGAAATCTTAAACTAAGAGGAGAAATCAACAATACCCATTTTAAGCTAAGAAATGAAGAAAAGTTCAAACAACAATGGTAAAAGCTAGAGTGAAGGATTAAACTAGAAATGAACTTGAAATAAATGACATTAAAAACTTTAAACAAAGTTTAGAAGATCCTTACAAGAGATTACAAGACATTGGAATGAAGAAAATGCAAAAATATAAACTTTTAGCACTATTCATCTTCTTCTTCCTTGAACTACTCCTAAGCTTAGGTAGCCACACTCTCTCTAATGCTGAATAATGTTGTATACATGGAGTGTGTATTGCCGAAGAGCCTTGAATTTCGTTCATGAGGGTCCCCCAATGTGTGTGAGCTGATTTGAAGTGACTGGAAGGCTAGGACAAGCCTAGCCTGCATCTCCCAGGCAGCCCATCTTCCCTCACATCCTCATTAATGCTCAAGCCGCCCAAGTCATCCAAATGTGTAAGGGATGCCTGCTCTTGTGTAAGGAAATGTTGGGGGGCAAGTGGGAGAAGTGTAGGTGGGACTCCCAAGCCTCAAAGTTGACGAACAGGCTGTTTTTTCGGCCAGAAGATTCGTGGTACCGGTACTTTTTTCCTGCACCGGACCACCTTTAGTAGAAATAACATAACTCTTGATCTAATCATTGGATCGAGCTGTAATTTTGACATAATATAGAATACATCCATATCTACAACTTTCATGTTTTGAAATTTTCCAGATTCAGAGTAGATCATGGTCAAAATGGAGGAAAGTCGAGGCAGTGCTTCCCAGTGATGTGGCAGCTGGTGCCTTTGTTCCAAAACACCAATACCTCCTTGATTTCTTCACTTTTAAGCCTCCAATTCTTCATGTATTGTGTCCATTCCATTACCACACATCCAACATAGTTGTAAGGTCCTAAAATTCAACATTTAAGCTATCAAAACATGCAACATCGAGAATTCAACATTATTCATAAAATAGGCTAACATTAAGTAATTAAATGCAAAAGTTGAGTTATAATGAATGTAATGAGGCCATGAAATGTACAATATTATGTGCTCATCACACTGGCACTGCCCAACTAGCTACAAATGGTGCCTAGCTTACTGTCTCCCATGCTCGGTGTTCCCAACACATCCCTAGCAATACCCGATGTACCCAAGGTCTGTTTGGTGCTGCCCAACAGTCCGACGTTGACCTCTTCTGCCCCGACATGGCCCATGGCTTAGGCTACTTCCACTCCACCCCAACTACTTCTCAGTATGTCCGCATTCCTGATTTGTTTGACCCGTCGACATCGCCTAGCATGCTGGAGCAGCCTAGTGCATCGTTGGTGTCGCCTAGTGACTGGGTCCACTTGGAGACGTCACCTTCTTTCCTACTATTAAGGGAGTCATGATAGGCATCACCCAGCTCGTTGGCGCCGCCCAGCGCTTTACTGGCATCGCCCAGCGCTTGGGTCAACACAATGTTGCCCTTGTCTTCACCCAAATCATCGCAGAGGGCGTGGCCCCTTTGGCATCGCCACTCAGCTGTTGTCGACGCCATCTAGGTCCTTATTTGAACAGCCTCTCATTCATCCATCCATTGAGGCATCGCCAAATACGCTATAGGCGTCGCCTTGGACAATCTAAGTTTTGCGGATCACGCTATACGAGTTGTCACCTTAGCTTCCCCTCATGGTGGCCTTGCCAGTCGCACCCTAGGCATCACTGATGGCCACCCCATGAGTGTTTCCCAGCCTCCCAACACAAGCAAAGCTTGCTCAGCCACCTTCTTGCCCATCGACCTGCTTGGATACAGAGGAGCCAAAAGCATTGACCATGGACTCTCTTGAACTTTCCCTTGACATTAAGGTTCCCTTTTTCATCTTTCTGAGCCTATCTCTAAATGGTTAATAGGGTAAAGAGTAGGGGTGACAATTTTTGACATGACATGACACGACAACTCGATACGAACATGACACGAACAAATGAGTTTGACTTGACTATTTTTTAATACACACTCGATACGACCCATTAACACGAAGTGTTAATGGGTCGTGTTCGATTTCAACCCGCTTATCCTGAATTGACCCGTCAACATGAAGTTTTTAACTCGAAGGAGATTGACCTAACATTTTCGTTGCATGTATGAGTTTTCACGTTCTGATGGCTTATTTTTTCCACTACTTCTGATGTTTAATTTGGTTGCGCGATGTATGATTAAAATATTTAATTAGTATTATAGAAATAAAATATTAATTATGTATAATTGTTTATCAAACACTAAATATAATTATTGTATAAAAAAAGATATTATTAATCATTATTATTATTATTATTAAGTTAATTTTAGTTTGTAGAAAAAGTATGAGGAGAGATTCAATTAAGTGAAAATAAAATCTTAGTGTTAAATTTTTTATTCAAAGTTTATGTGGGTCAACACGAATACAAACACAAACACGACATGAAAATAAACAGGTCAACTCGACATGACACGACATGATTAATTAAATGGGTTGGGTTAGGATTGACTAATGTTCGACACGATACGAACCCAACACAACATGACTTGATTGCTACCCCTAGTAAAGAGGCGGGGGTGTTTCTAAGCCCTAGTTCCAAAAAAGGTGTTTTCAGTAGAATGAAGGTACTTTTTAAAGCCCCAATGATTGGAGTCCTCGGTAAAAAAAGGTTTAAGTTCAGCGAAGACTCACCATAGAAGATGATGGCCAATTCAATTGGTTCCCAGTCGTGAAGTTTTCGAAGCTTCTTGATTAAGGGAATGAAGGAGTAACTGTGGAGAACAAGAAGCCTTTGGGGACTCATTCATGCCTTTGATCCCCTTTGTTGTAGTTGGGGCTTGGGGCAAATGATGAGTCCAGATCCAACTGGGTCAAGCCCAATTAACGAGATAAGCACATGTCAACTAAAAGGTAGGTCAAGCCCAACTCATGGAGTTTGGTCTAGTCCAAATTTCAAAGGATTCAAGAGTATTAGCGCACATTTGGAATAATTACAAGAATAGCCACTCTCGAAGATCAAGACTATCTTTAATTGTACATATCCTAGTTGTACTTATCCTCCCTGAAGGACTGGTGACCTATCTTTCATGCCACCGTCTTAACTAAGGATCTGTTCCTATAAATTGTAAGCCCTCTCCATGAGAGGAGCGTCTCTCTACACACCATTTACACGACTATCTCTCTTATAGCTACCTAACCTCACCTAGATATTACCTTTACTCTCTCCCGTACCATCTACTTTGTTAATAAAATTCTTTGGCCACTGTTGCCACCTTCGAAAGTGGAGTAGGTCGCCCTGACTGAATCACTATACATCTGTGTATTGCTTGTGTTGACCCAATCTTTGTCTCCTTCATTAATTGTTTCATTGATTACTCTACATTACACACTCGACTATTGATTGTGCATAAATCCACTTTTGTGCATCATCAGAGTCTATTATATTTTTTGAAAAAGACCCACCACCTTATTAACCACTGGATTTTTAATCTTTTATCTTATTCTTAAATGATTTATGGAACATATGTCATATACCATTATCATATTTTGGGGTCAAATTTTCACTTGGAATACCAATACAAATTTTACAAGATAAAAGCTTCATCGTCTAGTTTTGGAAAAAAAATTCTTTAATCCACTTTTAGAGGTCATTTGGTGTGCTTTCACCTTTGTTGAGTAAAAAATTAGTATCATGATATCATATGCCGCAAAAAAGAAAGAGCTAAAACAGAAGTATCGTTCTTTTATACAAATCCATGTCCACCATCGGTCATCGGCTATCCATGTCTACCATCGGTAATTCTTTTAAGTACATGTAATATGTTAATTATATTTCTTTTCCTAACAAGTTTGATTAGTGGAAGGGAACTGTGCAGAGGGGGAGAGAGGGATTTTTGAGGAGAAAGAGAAAGGGGAGGATGGGAAGAAATTTGATAGGGCGGAGGGGGGATTTGGGAGGGTCATGGGAATTGGTCATAGGTAGGTCTATAAATGTATTGACTTTTGATTCGAATTTGATACAAATCTGACTAGTCATTTGGATCAATTTTTTTAATCGATAATTTAAATTTGAATATTATATAATACATTTAACAAATTTGGATTTGAATATACGTGTTGTGGGAGAGATACTGTAAATCTTCCCCCACAATTAAACACGTGGAATGCTAGATACTACATAAAGGGGCTGAATAGATTAATTAAAATTTGGCTTGGACAATCATCAATTTTAACATATTTCTAACACAATTATCTCTTCACAAATTAATTTAGCAATTAACTGTGAGAACTCCTTAACAAGGACAACAAATACCCGCCATCTAAATTAATGTGTATATGAATATGCCAAATTTTTTCAATTAACACGCAATCTCACAATGACGTAAATCTTATCCAAGGAAACAAACAATCAAACCACTATGAATTTAATGATAGATCAAACTATCGACTATGTGTTTGTGCTTCAAATTGCAAGTGTATATAAAAAAAATAATATGAACATAAGCAATTTGTTGAACCTCCTCGAAAAAAATTGCAGAAAACCACTCTGAGGTTCACCACAACCTAATCAACTATCTCAAAGTCAATCAACAAGTACTCGAGTTTTATACCTTAACCAATACCAACGTTAGACGATGTTTTTTTTAATAGATCTCTCCTTCGAAACTTCCTCTTCAATGTTATGGATAGCTTCACTAAAGCTCTTCATTGCACAGTTCATTTAGGCTTCAAGCAATCTTCTCCACTAAGATCCTTAGTATGCACACCCAACAAGTGGGTTTGCTAGCATCACGTAAGTTTTTCTTTTCCAATGTGAGAGTTTTTATAGAAATCACAAGATGGGTTAGGTTTTGGATTTAGGATCTAGGGTTGCTTAATAATCTCTCAAGGTTCAGAGGCAAAAAATAATCTCAAATGAATGATTGTCCAAGCTTGAGAAGACTCCCTCTATTTATAGGCTTATAATAGGGTTTATCTTGGTGATCAAGAAAACAAAAATTCGCAAACGACTACTAGAGCAGTGGGAGAACGGTGGGAGGGCAATGGCTGCTGGAATGAAAAAGGATTCAAACCATAGTAGTAGAGCATGAACTACTCGAGTGACCTTAGGACCTCTCGAGCTATGTCAACAACGTTCGAGCGGCCTGAGAGCGACTAAGAAGGTGGTCTTCACTGCCCACTCATTCGGCCTTTCTCCATTTTATCCTTAACTATTTAGAGATTATTTTAGCGAAGGCTAGCAAACATAGAGTGGTCCCTACTAGATTTTTAAGTCTAAAACTAAGAATATAAAACTTATCATCTTGAGTATTAAAGGGCGTTGCTTAAGTAGGGTCCAACTATGGCTTAATGTATGTTTTCAACACACAATGAAGGTTTAGAAAAAAAATTCTTTAAAAATCACTGTGAGCCATTTTCATATTAATCACCAATTTCATTTTAACTCTACTCATCCTAAGTCTAATAAATTAAGCAAAGGGATCCTAGGTCTCTAAGGTCATTACTGTAAACTCTCACATGTTTATAGTAATATAATGATAAAGGTTTAGTAATTTAATATATGTAATGGTGTAGAAATGAACCCCCTAAGTTATAACCGTAGGAAATGCTAATATTGTAAATATTAGTCAAAATTTCATTTTAGCTCGTGAATATATAAAATAAATTATAATAGAATTCATATCAACTATGTTTGATGTGCAAATGTATGTTGTGTAAGTTTGAGTTGACTTTGGAAGATCTTAGAATGGATTGGAATTGAAAAATGGGGGAAATGGCAAAAACTGAGCAAAACCATATCGGTACTGTGTTTTGGAATAATTTGGTCCAGAGAGTTAGATGTACCGGTACTGTACCGTACTGGTACCGCCGAAAGATGTCTGACAGTTTAATGTCGCGATTTGTGGTCCATTTTCGCCGTATAAATACCTAGAGACGCCTCCTTAGTCTTTATTTCAGCCCTTTTAACTCTAGAAAAGCCTAGAGAGGAAGAAAGGAAGAGAAGAGAGGAAGAAAGGAAGAGAAAAACACAAGATTTGAGGAGATTTGCACCTTGGAGTAAATCAAAACCTAACTTTTCAAGAACACAAGGTAGGGGATTTCTTCTCTTTCTCTTCCATTGAAGTTAGGGCTTATGTATATATGTATGTTTTGATCTAAATGTTATATATATAATATGAAATCATCCTCTCTTAGTATTTTGGGCAAAGATTACATGTTTTTAACAAAATTATAGTTGAATATCCATGAAATCTCTTTTTGTATTTCAAAACCCTAGATTTTGGAGAGTGATGGATTTTCTTCTTAAATTCTTCCTTTGTTATTGATTTCGAACCCATAGAACTTTGTATTGAGTAATCAAATGATGATGCTGTGATCTCTTGTATTTTCATAATGGGTTATTGATATTGTCACATGATGAATTTGGGGATTTTTGAAATATGCTTGCAATTGAGAATATGTTGGTTTCCTTATTGTATGGTTGTTGTGACAGACTTGAATTGCCTTCGAGAGATGTCGTAGAGTGTTAGAGGTTAGTCTATTCCAATGGAGGTGAGATGGTTGCCTAACACTTGCAGTTGGTTGTCATTTGGTAATGCAACCATTATCATTCACTAGAGTTCGAACTAGGGTTGGTATACCTTTCCTGGGGAGGGATTCGTCACTGCCATTGGGATGGTAGTCGCCCTTTCTCGAAGTGATTGTGATGTGTGATTGTGATGGGTGGACTAGGTATAATTGTTGGGTAGATTCCTGAGAAACAATCAACGTACATGGCACGGGGATAAACCAATATATAAATATATCTATATGAGAATATGGATTGGATTCCGTTGGAGCTGGTGCATTGGTATGGGATAATGCAACGACAGACGCCCTTCCTAACCATTTGAAAATGGTTTCTTGTTGAAAAATACTTTTAATTGTTTCCATTTAATTATCACTATTGTGTAAACTTGAGATCTATTTAAATGTCCCGATTTTATTTCAAAAGCTATATATGTTATTTTATGAATGAGACCGACTTGTTATACATTTTCTAAACCTTATTTGAGTTTAAGAGGATTTTGCTACAGAGCTTCTTGCTCACCCCTAGAGTTAAACATTTTTCAGATCTGGTGCTAGAGGAGAACCTTGGAGTGGATAAGCAGGGGTATTGGGATGCACCACCCGAGGGGAATTTAGATCCCGAAGTGGACATGTAGAGATATAGTTTCTTTTGTACTAGACTTGAGAATTTATTTTGAGACTATGTGAAGTCTAGTTTCCTTTTGTTAATTCCGTTGCGTTACATTAGCTGATTTTGTTGGAATGTAAATGCTTAGATGTGCCTATTCTTTTGGGACAATGTTGTAGACATTATATATATATATATATATATATATATATATATATAT